>PDND01000210.1:0-46122 GCA_002572855.1 [Emmonsia] crescens
TATTCTAATAGATAGCTTTTAATAAGTTAATTATTAAATCAATTAAAATGAGTATATAAATGAAGAATTAATAGACTAAATCTGCACTATTTTTCTATATAATAATATATATATATGAATATATATATATTACTTGCAGAGATCAAGCTATTTTTTAAACACTGATATTCTCACTATTTTCTCTTATCTATTATAAGAGAGTAGAAGATTTCAGAAGAAGAGAAGAGAGAATTAATTAAATTTAATTTTTAGAGATATTAAGTTAAAATATCTTTTTAATATTTTCTGCTGATTTTTTACTGTGCTTTTAATAGAATAATATATATAAAAGACTTAACAGAGATAAGTGAGAAAATTAAAATTGAACAGAGTTTTCTCATCAGTTTTAAATTATAATTGAGCAGAGTTTAGAGCTTGAAAGTGTTTAAAAATAAAGAATATTAAAGTATACACTCTATTCTTTCTTTTATACACTTTTCTAAATATTTAAATCAGAGATTGTGTGACTGTATCTGAAAGTCATAATTTCTTCTTATTCAGAGTTATTATTCACTATTTCTTTTATAACTTGATAGTATCTTGTTTAAATCTTTTTAAAATTGAATGAGATAGTCAGCTAGCTATTAGCTATTCACTGTATGTCTTTTTATCTTCTAATTCAAAAAATTAAGCTAATTCAGAAAAAAGCATTGTCACATTTTTTAAGAAATTAAAGATATTTTTTGAGAGATAAATATTATAAGAGAAGTATTTCTCTATTAAACACTCTATAATCAGTTTAGTACTTTCTACTATATAATAGTATCTTTGAACAGAATATTAAGATACTTGATAATATTATCAGATATTTATAATACTGATTTATATATTTTTATTTATAAATAAAACTTTTATTTTATATAATTTTTTAATCAGTCACTGATATATTAACTCTGATTAATTAATAAATCTATAATATTTTTATCTATACTCAGCTTTATAAATATATTTAGTTTTTATAATGAATAGAGAGTAAGATCAGAAGTGTTAAAATATATAGAAGTATTTAAATATTTTTTCAATGATTATACTATCTTTGAAAGATTCATCTCTGATTTAGTCAGTATTATTATTTATATAGAGATTTTTTATCAGATTAATTATTAAATCTCTTTATATTAATATTACTGATTTATATATATATCAGCTATCTACTGTTATTATAATTTTAATATTATTCAGAGTTACTGTAATATTATATTAATATTTATATTCAAGAATTCATCTATATTATCAGTAGATATTATTATATTAATTATCAGATATATAGTATCTATCTGTGTATTTATAAATTCTTTAAATAAAGATAATTTATATAAATACTTTATATATTTTAAGTGTCAGAACTCTCAGATCTTTCACTAATATTTTTTTTATAAAATTTTATTACAGAGTCAGAGTAACTGATAAATAAGCTTCTATCTAGTAAAGACTCAGTATTTATTAATTAATTATTTTTCTATTTATATATTATTATATATTCAGATGTCTAATAGATAATAATCACTTTTAATAAAAAGATAATAAATATTTTTTAAGTATAATAAGTCTACACTGAGAAGATCAGTATATAATATAGATTTTATATAATAAAGTAGAAAATATTAGAGAAGAGAAAGAAAAGAATAAAGATTTTAATAAAAACAGAGCTTTTATATATATATAAAATAAAGCTCTGAATAGATTTCAGAGTAGAAGAATTAAAATTCTGATAGAGATTTCTCAGTAAAAAATTGAAGTTTTCAGAAGTGAAAATCTATAAAGTGTACACTTTCAGTAAGATGAAGTGAAATAGTAATATCTAATAATTAAATGTAGCTTGCTACAGTTCTTTTATAAAAGAATTAATATTTATCAGTTTATAAATATTATTCAGATTATAAAAATCTGTAGATTTAAAGATAAAACTTAAATTTATTACTATTTAAAATTTATTTATAGAGAATTAAATTTTTATAAAAAGATCTATTAGAGATATCTGATCATTTCTTATTATTTTAATTATAATAAATAATTACTAATTAATAAAGCTTGAAATATAAAAATAAAAGTTTACTGATTTCTATTCTAGAGATTCACAGTTTAATATAATATATATTAAATTTAAGAAATAGTTTATAAGAATTGAAAATATAGAAATAGTAATTATAATAGAATTTAAACTGAGTTATAAAGTTATAAAAATAACTCTAGTCTATATAGATTTTATGTGTGAAGACTTACTAGCTTTAATAGCTATACAAGAACTTGATATAGAAATAGAGATTAGAGAGTGAAACTTGAAGATTCTGTGATAAAGGTAAGAAATGTCAAGACATTAATTTCTTACAGAAGTGAGCTTTAGAAGTGAGTTTAGAAAGATCACTGAGAAAAGTCACTAATAAAAGTTACTAAAAGAAGTAGTGCTCTGTGATAGTTGATCTGAGAGAGAGTGTTAAAAGTCTTATTAATTCAGTTCTTCTATTAGCAGTGTACTGATGATGAATGAGCTCTTTTTCAAGATTGCCTCAGTCTACAACTTTAGCTATCTGATTAGTCATCTCACCTGATCTCACATGACTCAGCCCTCTTACACTTTCTCTTTGTTGTTACTTTCAATTGTTTTTTTAACAGTTATTATTAATTCAAACAACAACACTCTCAGATCATGACAAGTCTTCCCAAAAACATTCGTGATTCCGCGTCTCAACTCTTCTTTCAGAACAAAGAATCACCTCAATACAAAGCATCACTTATCATATCAAGCCTACCTCATCCTGATCGAGCTATTCTTGGTTGCTTTATTGAAGATGCTGCAGACCCTCAGGAAGCAGCGCGGTATTTTCTTCGTGTGATATTATCTTCAGATGGCTCCAGTGCTTCAGCAGACATCGTGTCACATTTTCTCTTGACTTGGAAAATTTTGATTGAGAAATGTTGGTACCTCTGCTTTCCATCTTCTTTTCTTTTCCCTTTTCTGACAAGATCATGATTTATTGACCCCATCATATTTCCAACGAAAACGTTTAGTTCGTCCAATTGAAGCGCATTCACTGTCAATTGAGGATAGAGACATTATATACAAGCGAGATGGAGGCTCATGTTGCGTCACTCGTACGCCGTTCAAGACCGTTTCGGACCGTGACGCCAAATTCGTGCACGTAGTCCCTCCTCGTGTATTCGAAGATTCGCAATTGTCTAAAGGTGTAAGTATGCCAATGATTAAAGTTGGTAGATTTCAGATTAGCTAATGTGCTATCAAGTCTTCTATGTTAGATATGCTCAAGGTCTTCATATCCGAAGAATTATTTAAGAAAATTCCTCTAAACTTTGCCGCCGTGCAATGTAGCTCACTAGAAAGGTTTGATAATGTATGGCTCTTGTCTACAGAGACTTTCGAGACTATGCGGACAGGCACTATATTTTTTAAAGTGCAAACTTGGGAAAACCAACCTGAACCCTCTCTAAAGCAAACTGTATGGTACCATCCGTTTCAAAAAACATACTCCTGCTCCTGCTCCTGCTAACAATTTGTGATAGTATCTTGTCGAAACGAACCTATTTACCCCAAAGCGTGACTATAGAACCGCTGTTCAAACGAGATCAATGGCTCTTGAGAATAGAATTCCAGAGCAAGCTTTCATTGTGAGCGAAGAATTGTTGAGCCTCCACGCACGCTTTTCGCAGGCTTTAGCATGGATTGAGACAACGAAATACATTGGCGTACATTTTGACCGGGTTAATCGTAAGAGATCACCTCTCATTTTGCTTAGTTGAGCTGATTCCACACCTCTTCATTTTCATTTCTGCTTCAGTTTAGATTTCCATCGTGAAAAATGACCGATAATGTTCTAATATTATGTCTGTGCTAAGGTCCGACACGCCTCTTCCCTTTCTTGCCGACAGGTTTATGTCGAGTTTTCAAACGCATATGGGTTGCTCTGCCGCGTTTCATGCGAGCTCGCATCTATGATGCTTTGGTCCTGGCTGGACTCCGCTTGTACGGCACCACGCTTTCGATGACTGTGTACAGGCTGCCATTTGGCTTGTACTTGCGCAGAGGATCTCCCAATCTCGCGTCAAAATATCGAGTTGAAGCGAATACACTGCAAATAGTGGAGAAGTTAACCCGGATTCCAGCACCACGAGCAATAGATGTTTTAGAGACCCGACGTTTCTCTTATCTACTTATGACTCGTGTTCCCGGTCGCCCAATTGGTCAAATGGTAAACTCAATGACTGATGAACAGATGGAACAGGCAGTGGTTGATCTAAAACAATATATTTTTGAACTCCGGAAGATACCAAAAAATAAGACATCGGAGTTTCAAATCTGCAATTCAATGGGTGGTGGTATTCTAGATTGGCGGATACCTGACAGCCAGCGCGAGGAGCTACGTTTTTCAACTGAATCTGAATTCAATAAATATCTAACAGATCCTTTCTGGAATGAAATTCGCAAACGCGCGGCTGTCTCTCATGATGTTCAACATGACATTGTTTTTACTCATGGAGACCTTAACCCGAGGAATATTCTTTTTGAAAATGGCAAGATATCTGGGATTGTGGACTGGGAAAATGCCGGCTGGTTTCCAGAGTACTGGGAATATACAAAGGCTCATTACACTGTCCGCAGCCTTATCCGTTGGCTTGCTGATTTTGTCGACCAAGTTTTCAAGGAATACCGAGATGAGTTAATTGTAGAAAATATGCTTTCTGATTTGTTAAGCCCCTTCTAGAAGATGTTATTGATATTTAAAACATGTTTTTTATTCTCTTCTGAAAATCTAGTTTGCAGTATTCAAATCAATATATTTTTTCAACAACTTAACATTGTTCTACTCTGTATTGTATTGTGAAATAAGAAGTAGTTAGTTAACTAGACTTGAAAAAATCAACAAGAGAAGATAAAATTGAAAATTTAATCAATTTTTAATTAAATAGTATGATTTAATAATATACAAACAATTGTTTTTAATTTATTATATTATTATGTTATAATTGTTAGAGGCATTCTTTAGTATATATCTCATGGCCTCTTCACAGACTCTATTACAGTATACATTTGATATATGACCTTCTATACTTCGTATAATTTCTTTTAATTCTTCATGCTGACACTTATCTGAGTTTCAATTTACAATCAATCAATCAAGCTTTCTCTATTTCACTCTAACAATAATTAATATTTTCATAGGCATTTTATAAAATGATAGCTAACTAGTAACTAATATAGTGCTTAATACGCTGAGCTCAAATAAAATGAAAATCAAGTTAAAAAATAAGCAAGTAGAGAACTTATGAAATGTTGTGAAAGGAAAATATTTATAAAAAAAGGAAAAAGCAAGGCATGATTCTGATGAAGACACAAGTAAATCATTAACAATATTAACAATTGAAAAAAGAAAAAGCAAATTTAAAGTATAACATGAAGAACAATTCATCTCAACAACCAGTGTTTTCAACCTTAGCTGTGCTTGTCCCTAGCTCAACTTTGCTCTTGTGGCCACTGGCGTGAATGACAAGCTGAGACTCTATAACAGCAACAGTTTGATTAAGCACAATAATTCCATTATTGTGCAGAGCGTGAATGGCATCCTTCACCCAGATGACACAATTGAACTCTTCGCCTGTGTTGGGGGAAGGACTGCCGTTGGCGCTGATTCCGCTGAGGATGTCACAACATGCCTGCCAGGTGCTGGCATTGATGGAGCCAATCTTCTGGGATAGAACGAGACTCATGGAGAACGGAACCCCATCTGACTGTTTGTGTTCAAGCTTCCAACCACCTTCACGGTTTGTTGCATGCCAGACGTGGCCATACGGACTGATAGTAGGGATAAAAATGCCCCAATGAAAGCCAGAAGCGGCTCCGCGACTGCTGAGTATAACGTAAATCGAGTAGTTTTCGTACTGGGCCGCGATTGCTTCCTTCGACGTGACCATGTTTGTTGGAGACGCCGTACGCTGTATTAACTTGAATGGGACGTTGGCGTACTGAGCGTTGATTGGAATTTGGTTTGAAGAAGCGGGGTCGATTGGGCTTTCGTTGCCTTCTCGGGTTAGAGATATATAAGGGATAGAAAGAATGACTTATAAAGGTTGATATCTTCGGAATTTTCTTGCAACGAAAGCTGATCAGTGGATTGTATCAAGAAAGAAATAGATAGTATAATGGTAGGCACGAGGTGGCTTTATGTATTGTCAGAAGGAGGTGATCCCTGCTAGAATCATTCAGCGAAGCGATCATCACTCATTTCTGTTTGTCTAAATCGGCCAGTGTAGAGTTTCAATAAATAGCATTCATTTTTCCAAGCGCCAGGATAATTGGGTGAGCGGTATTCATGGAATCAGCAGCCCCCTGCATGGAGCATGTTGGGATCTAAGCGCTTTCATAGCATCAGCATAGAACAAGCGGCAAGGCGCAATAACGTTGAGATTTCATCCCTAGTCCAATCAGGACTGCACAATCACGATGCAAGCTATGATGGGAAACAGAGCACGAAACGAGAATGAAACTCATAAGCTTCATGTTGGGCGGTTGGGTAGAAGCGGTTGGTGTCAAAAGTCTGGCAGCGGCTATCAGATATCGGTACTAGCCTGTAACTGAAAAAACTGTGAGAAGCCTTCTGTCTGAAAGAAATAAGAAGGTGGCAATCTATCAATTATGCCTTCAGTCAGCTCAATTCGCCAAATGATAGAGGCTTTCAGTAATGAATGCCACATCTCCCCTTTCTCTATAACCTCTTCCAAACGGACCCAGAGGTCAGTAGCATTGAAATGTATTGCAAAAAAGGCAAAGAGACTGAAAGCAGAAAAGCAAACAAACAGTGAATAGAAATAAATTTATGAGTTGATATAGATTATTTAAAATATTCTGTAGTTCTGCTTGTGTGCATCGACCTTGCTGTGTGAAATTAAATGTTCACTGATGTGGCACTAGATAGCTCAAGACACTTTGACAGATTAAACTTTAAAACTTCAAGAGCACAAATCTCAAAGCTTGAAGTTATGAACTTTCTGCTAAGGTGACTCTTCATATTTCTGCAATCTCATTTTTCATTGACGTCATCCTTCAGATTATAAACTACTCGCTTCTACTCTTTAAGGTCTTCGTATTTTCATCAATGACTTTTCAGCTTTCAGCTTTCAGCTTTCATATTCATATTTCTTCTCTTCAGACCGCTTCTTGAGACCATTAACCTGACCCGCATAGGTATCTAGATAGCTATACCCAGTCATCTACTTTCGTATACCTGAACGTCGCTAATGATGATCTCAGTGCATTTTTAAAACATGTCAATGTCAATAGAAGAAGCCCTTCGTATCAAGAAGCTCAAGGAGGAAAAGCAGAAAAGGCCTAGTCGTTTCTGTGTTCCGGAGGAAGAGGAGGAAGAATTCTTTCGTTTATCTAGACTCACAAAAAACTGAAAGAATATCCCAATATCCTCTTCTTTGGGGCCCCGTTGATACGCCTGAGAAAATAAAGACTCTTGCTGAACTCGAAGAAACCCCTTCACCAATTGCCGCTATGACCGTTGCGTTTCCATCAGTTCCATCGGCGCCTTCACGGCAAGTTTTTGTCTGCAACATTGATATCCCAGAGCTTTTCATGATCGAAGCCAAGTTGGGGAAAGAATACATGGAGAGAAGTCTGAAAATTATGATAGAAGGAAAGAGTGGGTGGGCGCATGCCTTCCTGAAAAAACCTGCTGAGAGGTCAATTGTGACTGAGGATGGCCTGTTCATGTTTTAGAAAACATAGCTCTTTTTCTGCAGAGAGCTGTTATGTCAACTATCTCCATTCTCCTGCGTTTACTCTTTTCTCCTCG
Source organism: [Emmonsia] crescens (assembly GCA_002572855.1). Lineage (NCBI taxonomy): Eukaryota > Fungi > Ascomycota > Eurotiomycetes > Onygenales > Ajellomycetaceae > Emergomyces > [Emmonsia] crescens. Next base: position 7,851 of record PDND01000210.1, read on the forward strand.
TTTCTGAGAAGCAATAATCCTTCAATATCACCTCTATTACAACTCTAAATAAAAGGTATGGACAACCTGACCTTCGGCGTAGAAATAGAAATTCTAACACGTCCCACGAATAGAATCTCCAGCAATTAGAGATATGCCCGAGAAGGAAAATTGGGATTTTACTCGTCCCCTTGATCCAAAAACCCACCGCATTAACGCAAATATTCTTCAAAGGTGTATTGCTAAGTGGCTCTGTGAGGAAGACATTCCTGCACACCTCGTACAGGGTGATTACAGCAAGTGGATAGTTGGAAGAGATAGGAGCATTGAAGAGCCGAAGGAGGAAGATGGCTTTAAGAACTACTGTAAAATACGCATTCTAAAACCTTGGTTAACTATTCTCATGGTTAGAAGTTGGCCTAGAAATTTCCTCTCGTGTATTCGATTTTCATGCCGTTAGTGCGACATATACGACCATTGAGAGGCTGTAGAAAATACTTGATGAAATATGTGAGGTCAAAAAGCATCCAAGTTGTAGTACGCATGCGCATTTCGGTTTCCGGGGTGGATCGCCGCTGGGGTCATTGAAGAGGGTAGCCAAGCTATGGCTATGGCTTGAAGAAGCCATAAGAGATTCAGTAACTTACCTGAGGAAAGAAGGGACAACATCTGGGCAAGGCCAAATTGCGCAGTAGAGTACGACGAAAGATGTCCTGCGGCTAGAGAAATGGTTAAATTTGTGTCAGGATGCTACAGATAGCGGTTCCTTTGATAATATCTTCTGGTACATTGATCAAGCAAACGATTCCGCCGCTCTGATAGCCCGCGGTGCTCCAGAACGATGCCTTTCCTGGAACTTGCAGCATACCCGAACGAAATGTGGGACCATTGAATTCAGGAGAGTGCCATAGTCCATGAATGGTGCGGATTGTTTGCATTGGATCACTTTCACCCTCTCAATATGGAGGATGGCCATGCACACAGACTTTGCTACAGAGGATCAGCCAGATGACAGACAAAGGCTAGAATTGATGCTCAGGAAGGAAGCAGATATGCTAAAATCGGGGACATGTTGAAAATTTTTTAATCGATGGTCACACCAGAGAGCGTCGAATTGAGCCCCTATGAGAGACTCAAAATTTTCAGAAAAAAGATGGAAAGTTGATACAAGGAAGTTGGAGACAGAAATAGAGTTTCACCGCCGACTAAGAACGGTGACATTCGCCACCAGGAGACTTCAAGGTTCATGGATGCCGAGGCGCTGCATGGATTGGCTCTACGCCCTATCCTAGGTAGTTAACTAAGTTACTAGGTGGTTCTAGGGCCCAACCAATCAATACATTTCAACATCGGAGCTTGGCGGCAATGAAAAGCCGAGTTACTGAAAATTCCAGCAAGCTCCCAGCGAAATTAGATTAACTGCCCACGGGCTGGTAACTTACCTCATGGGAACGAAATTGAGCCCAGCTATGGATTACAGCTGTACTATGTAGACAGTAGGGGCGTGCCCCTTCTTTCATTCTCGTTAACTTTTTCCTTTTTGTATTACATGTACGGATTACACATACATGTAGTCCGTACGTTTCGGTCCATTCTACTGTGAATGATAGCCACGAATTGAGCCTTCGAGAATACGAATAAGAATGAGTGAGAATCCAGGTTGGTGCCTCGGCTCATTATTATTAGAATTCGCTTCCACGACGGCGGCTGATCCACCGGTACGGAGTGGCCGTTTATGCAAAAATATGAATGGGATAAAAGCTTGTTTTTGAGACATTATTAATTCGACAATCTTGAACTTTCCGAAGATTCCACTTATTTTGGCCAGAAGACTGAATAAATCTTAAGATCCAACGGAGGAACCAGTGAGGTGCTCAGAAAGTGCAGAAAATTTCTGTCTCTGGCGATACTCCCGAAGGAGGCTTTTGACAGGGGTTTTTTTGGCCCCTCGTGGGGTTACAAAAGAGAGAACCATTTATGCGTGATGACGTTGAGAGAAAACATGCCCTGTACGGAGTCGGAGTATATCAATCGCTGATACTTATAAAGCTCATTTTTCCCAATTCTCTTCTTTCTTTTGTCTTTGGTTTTCTACATCTCCTTATTAAAAACTCTATTGTTGGATTATTTCTTTTCTCCTCAGTTGGAACTGCATTTTTTCGACTAATTTGTTCGTCAACGTTCACTATCTTAACTTTTGGTTGTGGAAAGTTAGACTGCTTCTCTATACATTCTCCCTGAATTACCACCATGGCGGAATCTGCTGGTGACGCAGAAAAGAACGATGTCATCGAATCCTCTCAGCCCAAAATCATCCCTCACTGGCGACAGGTCATAGACCAAGGTGCTGTGACCGATGAAGTTATCAACTACCCCTACCCCGGTTCTGGCACAGACGATGACCCGTTTGTAGTCCAGTGGATTCCTAACAATGACCCTCGAAATCCGATGCAATTCTCCAACTTGAAGAAGTGGTCTATCACCCTGGTCGTGGCAATTTCCTCGCTCGCTGTCGCACTTATTTCATCCGCTTACACTGGTGGCGCACGTCAGATAGGCCAAGAGTTCGGCGCGAGCAATATCGTCGTCACCCTGGGTATTTCGTTGTTTGTCCTAGGCTTCGCAGTTGGGCCGCTCATTTGGGCTCCCATGAGCGAACTCATGGGTCGCCAAATTATTTTCGTGGGCACCTATTGCGCCCTGACTGCTTTCAACGGTGCTGCGGCTGGCGCGAAAAATATTCATACTTTGTTACTTTTTCGGTTCTTCGCAGGCTCCTTCGGGTCATCGCCGCTGACCAATGCCGGTGGGATCATTGCTGACATGTTTTCGGCTTCTGAGCGCGGTTTCGCCATGGGCTTGTTTGCGCTCGCTCCCTTCCTGGGTCCTGTCCTAGGTCCAATCATTGGCGGCTTCTTGGGCATGACAGAGGGTTGGAGATGGGTCCAAGGGTTTCTTGCCATATTTTCAGGTGTACTGTGGATTTTCGGTTCATTACTCGTTCCTGAAACGTATGCCCCCGTGCTGCTTAGGAAAAGAGCAGAGCGGCTGTCAAAGCTGAGCGGAAAGTTATACAGAAGCAAACTAGATATTGATCGAGGCAAGGTAACCATTGGTGAGGCTATTCGGACCTCCCTCCTCCGCCCTTGGATTTTGTTGTTCAAGGAACCAATCGTGTTCCTTCTGTCGACGTACATGGCCATTGTCTACGGAACCCTGTACATGCTTTTCGCCGCTTTTCCAATTGTGTATCAACAATACCGCGGATGGAACGAAGGCGTCGGTGGCTTATCTTTCCTTGGTGTCCTGATTGGCATGCTCATCGCCATGGTTATTAATATCATCTTCGACAAGAGATACCAGAAGATTGCCCGGGATAATGGCGGATTTGCTCCTCCTGAAGCCCGACTGCCTGTTTGCATAATTGGCGGTATTTCTATCCCAATCGGTCTTTTCTGGTTCGCGTGGACGAACGACCCCTCGGTACATTTCCTTGCAAGCATTGCTGCCGGGATCCCCTTTGGCCTCGGCATGGTCCTTGTCTTTCTTGGGGTGATCAATTACCTTATTGATTCGTACACCATCTACGCGGCTTCGGTACTCGCTGCGAACTCTGTTCTACGATCCCTTTTCGGTGCCGCGTTCCCGCTTTTTACTCGATATATGTACGACGACCTCGGAATCCATTGGGCTTCGACGGTACCCGCATTTTTAGCTCTCGCATGCGTTCCATTTCCATTTATTTTCTATAAATACGGTGCATCAATTCGGCGCCGTTGTAAGTTTGCGGCAGAGGCAGACGAATTCATGCGAAAATTGCAACTTACTTCTCAGCAAGGAGAAGGAAAGGAAGGCGAACCTGGATCGGACCAAGCAGAGGGGACCACCGATCGAGTGTCTAGTGAGTCGACTTCAGATAGTGAGCTTGTACTGAGCGGTCTTGGTGATCGAATAAAGCGGCATCGGGCCAGAACAGCATCAGTTGGCTCAAGACTGTCTCGCACGGTTAGCGAATATGATGGGAACCCGTACGACATCGACCGCGTAAATACCCGCCAGTCGATTGTTAGCGCAAAGCTACGACAACAAAAATCTAATACATGTCCCTAACTATGGTTTCCAATGTTAAACAAGCATTGTATATAATAATAAAATAATAATAATAATAATAATAATAATAATAATAGATACCACTGTTCTTTGTTGTTTATCAATTAAAATTTTGAAAATTAACAGAATTGACTCTTTATTAATGACTACAAAAAGATTTTTCATGTTGAGATCACACTTTATCATTGAATATTATCAAACTCATTGATTAAATAATTCTGAGAGAAAATTAAGTCAAAAGGAATAAACCATTTTCAGATATACTTTGTCTAGTTCCAAGGTTTGTAGTTAAGCTTAGTTAAAACTTGATCCATTTTTAGTTAAGACTTGGTAATCTTCAACATCTATCATCATTTTCTTGACATGTACTGTACATGTAATGTACATGTACATGTACACACATACATTACTACTCTGTAATTGCTACAGCTGATGCTAGTAGCATTCATTATCATATGCAATCAGTCATATGCCACCACTGCCAGCTTCTCAGTGGTCTGAATTGTTCAACATGACTCATCTCTGCAGGGATTTTTCCATTGTGCTTTGTTTTGTTTCGAGCCTGGTGGTCACGGGATGATGAGTTGAAGAAATCAAGCATCTTTATCCCCGCATTCACGAAATATTGAACACTACGAGCCTTGAATGCTGCTGCTCAACATGGGAACTCTTGATATTCAGCGCCTGGAAACCCTCCTCCAGAAGCTCGGAGTAGAGAAACCTATCCCAGTATTTACCGCCGCGAATATTGTCGCCAATCCCGTCGACATATACCGCTGTTATGCTGCTGAGGCCGTGAAACAGGCGGTCAAGTGTGATGAGGACATTGCCTACAATGCCATTCAACGGACACAGGTGTTGGCACATGGCGATGTGGTGTTGGTGGTTGCGCGTCTTCGTCTCAAGGGAGTCAATATAGACCAGGTTGCCATTGACTTATCATCGAAGGTTAAATGCTCTTTACCCTCTAAGCCTCGTCCTATCATTGAAAACATTCTTGAAAACTAATATCAAACCACAGCTGTGTGCCATGTCGCTCATTTCTAGTCCTGTCCCTAAGGGCGTTTTCATTCCCATTTATTTCAATGAACCAACTCTACCGCGCCTGATTTTGCCTTACATCTTCGATCGACGACAATTGTACGGCCACGACAAACTTTCTGGTCTGAAAAATCCCGAGGATGAGGCGGCTGGTCGAAAGAAAGTAATCGTGGAGTTTTCTTCACCCAACATCGCCAAAGAGTTCCATGCAGGGCATTTGCGCAGTACAATTATTGGTGCTTACATTTCAAATCTCTACGAGAGTATGGGCTGGGACGTTCTCAAGATTAACTATCTCGGTGATTGGGGGAAGCAGTTTGGCTTGCTTGCCGTGGGTTGGCAGAAATTTGGCTCTGAAGAATTGTTTCAAAAGGAACCGTTGAAGCATTTACTCGACGTCTATGCAAAGACCAATACTTTGTTCAAACCTGAGCAAGAAGCTAGCCAGAACGCTAGAGATAATGGTCAGGACACCTCAGAAATAGAGAACAAGGGGCTTTATGCTGAGCGGAATGCCTTCTTCAAAAAAATGGAGGATAGAGATCCAGACGCGCTCAGCTTATGGAAGCGATTCCGCGACATCAGTATCGAGAAGTATATCTCTACTTATGCGCGCTTGAATATTACTTTCGACGAGTACTCTGGGGAATCGACCGTGCGGCCAGAAACGATTAAGAAGGTCGAAAAGATGCTAAAGGAGAAAGGTATTTACGAAGAAAATGAGGGGTCTTGGGTCATTGATTTCAAGAAGCATGGCGCACGCAATCTCGGTACTGCCGTTGTCCGGAACCGAGGCGGAACGACAACCTATCTTCTTCGCGATGTCGCGGCTGTTTTGGAGCGGGTGGAAAAATACGAATTTGACAAAATGGTATATGTCGTTTCTGCTGAACAGGACTCGTACTTCCAACGTGTCTTTAAGACTGTCGAGATTATGGGCTACTCTGATATTGCAGCTAAACTTGTTCATATCAATTTCGGGAAAGTTCAAGGAATGTCGTCACGGCTCGGGACCGTGAAGCTGCTGAGTGATATATTGGATGAGTGTGGGAACGCCATGCACGAAGTTATGCGGGCCAACGAAGCAAAGTATGCTCAAGTTGCGGACCCAGAAGCTGTGGCAGACATCGTTGGTATCACAGCAGTTATGGCCCAGGACATGAGTGGGAAAAGAATTAACAATTACCCCTTTGACATTACTAGAATGACTTCCTTTGAAGGCGATACGGGGCCTTACCTCCAATACTCCCACGCAAGGCTCTGCTCGATCATGCGGAAAGCACAACTAACCGCGGACCAAGTTGCAAAGGCTGATTTCTCCTTGTTAAAAGAGCGCCATGCCATCGATATACTTCGCCTCATGGCCCAATATCCCGATATGACGAGTCAGGCGTTCAAGACTTTGGAACCAACCACCATACTCACCTACCTCTTCAAGCTTACCCATCAGGTGTCTTCTGCGTACGATGTGATTAAGGTTTTGGGGGCCGACGAGGGCCCTGAGGTTATGTTGGCGAGGTCCGCGCTTTACGAGGGGGCCCGTCAGGTACTTGAGAATGGCATGCGATTGCTTGGGTTTACCCCAGTAGCAAGGTGCGTCTTTCTCTTCTGTGCTTTTTGTTATGCCAACTTCATACTGACCAGTAAACAGGATGTGATTTGGCTACAGAGATGTTTATTCGTATTCTATTGGAGAATTCCTATCATGAATGTTAGCCCTGTTTTTTATTAGATCAATGATGTGTGTTGGCCCCAAAAACTTTTTCTGGTATGGTGTCATGGGTTTGAACAGAATTTCTTCTCTGATTGATCACGGTTTTCCTGTAACAGCTAGAGCCACAGGTCAATGGGGTCGAGCGCTTGTGACTGACTACCTTAGTCAAAATAATGTTCAAGTCTCCAAGCCTTTAAACCTCCAAGATTCAAGCCCCCAATCCCTACAACTTTCGCTACGCCCACTAACTAGGCAGTAACTAAGACAGGCGTACGGGGTGTTTGAGCAAATTTGCGCCGCCGTCAGCTTGTAGATTCAGGACATCCGGGCGCTTAAAAGTCCGGTAAGTGGTATATGAATATCTCCCTTTGGTAAACCCCTTTAACACCTATCAGCATTTCCTGTTGGCACTCAGCTTCGATTCTGTTAATATTCATATCCTGGTTCAAGATATACAATTACATCCATGCTATTTCGTGTTTATCGAAACTATCAATCATATTTGATTATAAGCAGTTCTTTCTATTATCTACAAGCATCTTGTATTGGCCTCCTATATTTATATGTACCTAGCGGCCAGTTTTGATCAATGTGCTAAAAGATTGAGGCGCTCTTACAGTGCCGCTCTTACAGTGCCGCTCCAGTTCTAATGGTTTAAATCATCCTTGATCGAACGCCATTTTCCTCTCTACCAGCGCTTACTATCAAAATGAGCTATGCTTACTGACCGATGTCAGTGTAGCGGCTGGACAAATCTTTATCCCAATTGCTTTTCTATGAAAGCGTCTGTTTGTTATACAAAGGCCTTCCTTCTATCACCACGAAGATGGAATTTAGAAACATCAGCAATAATTCCTTTTCTTTTGCCAGCCAGAGCAACTTTGAGAAATTTTCTTCTCAAATCTCTTCTCTCTTGGGCTTTCCGTGTTTTCTACCCTATTGTTATATTATTCGCCCTTGATTTTTTTACCCGCCAACAGCAAGTGTATCTATCATTGAGTTCTAATACTACTTCAGATGGCTTAATTTGGATAGGCCTTTTAGGACCTGCAACAAGAAGAGCAACGCGCAAGACGACTACGGTGGATGCAACAAGGCGGTTCATGGGCATAAACAAGTTTTGCAACGCAGTACCAGACATAGTGCCATCTTTCCGGATATAAACTTTCGTCTTTGCAACTGCAGCTATCAAAATGCTCAGGGGCTACTGAGTACCTTCATTAAATCTCGAATTACCTTTCTGGGTAAGTTATTCTATGAGGACTCCGTCGGCCGAGCAAATTCTTACATCTCCAACAGTTATCTGCAGCAATGGGCTTTGGTAATATCGAGTACTGCACACGGTAACGGTTATTGCTTCTGCTACCGACTAGCTCGAGTATGCAGAATTTACGCTGAAGTAGTTGTTTCAGGAAGATGGTTTCCTCGCCGTGCTATACACTTTGTTATATCTGTCTGCGGCATTGGAGCGCCTTACAACGCTCTAAAAATCATCCCCTATTTGTTTATGCGGTGGTTTTATAGACTTCTGCCTCTAGGTCGTTGGTATTGCGTATAAGGAAAAAGTGGATTTTGTCATCTATACGCTTATGTGTCTATTTTACAGGAATCTGGATAAACGCGTCAAGTGCGTTGCGCTAGCAGGAGCTGAGAAAGTGTTTTGCCGCAGGATTGACCTGAATTAGCTACGCAGGGAAGATGATACCAGTTCTGGTCTCAGGGATATCAGTGGCCGTCTTGCGCTGGCGATGTACAGTACATACATTACATACAAGTAGCCCGCAACTGAATAGGTGCAGTTATCAATTCCGGGCTACAGTGAAGAAAATTTGAAGGACAATAAAAGAAGCAAGGAAAGCAGGAAAGAGGAAGAAAAAGCCTAGTTTCATTTGAGTTGATCGTCTGCAGCTCGCTTTCTCAAATTATGCTACCAAAACACCTTACATATAACACGGTTCTATTTCTGCCAAAGCTCTTCTTCATACTTGATTAACCAAAGGTGGTTCAGCGTACCTTGATCTTACAAGCTCGGGAATCGGGACAGGTCTCGATAGCTTTAAAATATTGGAATTATGAAGATTCCCTGCTTTCGAGCTTGTTCGAGAGTAATGAAAATGTTCTGCATGGGCTTGTCGGTCGAGCTCGATATGCGCGGCTTCGGATCGTATGTAAGGGTGGTGGATTCAGAACCACTGTAACATGGGAGGTATGTCGCTATTTTATTCGCCTCGGAACAAAAAGGGGGGTTAACGTAGAGAGGACTTGTTCAGCTGGAGTAACGAAACCAAGGAAATGGCAGTGAAAATAAATCCATTAGTTATCTATTTGAGTGATAATATGGTATCATAAATCATCGATATGAGAAACGCCCTGTTTTCGAGCGATTAGTGAGCATGTATTTCAGAACTAGATCCAAAGCACATGCGGGTATGTGGTAAGCACTCCATTCAACACCAAAGTAATATCGATCAGCTTCTCGAGCTCCGTATCGTCAAGAAAGCGCAAATATTGTGCATCGAGGCTGGGAGTATTCGGACACGCATCACCAGCCATCGAAAACGAGACTGCATCTGGGTCGGAGTATTATAGGAACTTTGCCCGCTCTGCCAATGCGTCAGTCCTTTTCTAAAAATGGAAGTTGGCGTTAACCTCGTCTCGTGTTCTTAAACCCAAGGATCACTTTCTTTAGTTCATGAAATAGGTAGCCGTTTTCCTAGGTCGTGCTGTTAGTAATATACAGGTTGGTGTCGGTGAAAGAATAAGTGGCCTTGACGTACAATAATGGTGGCGTATAAACTCGTTACCCGAATACCATGCCAAGTTACCCGGTTTCAAGGCCGTAAGCATCCGAATCGCTCAAATACTCTTCCCCACGCCCTTAGCATCTTGCTGGCGTCAATACGCCCGTCCGTTCTTAGCGATATTGCTCATACTGGACATCCAATAAAGGTCCCAGCATGTCAAAGAAGTCCTGTCCGCCCGACCACCCAAGTTGATTAGGGCCTAAGCCAGCAAAATTCATCAGAGGATCCTGATGGAAAGAACTTTGATCGAAAGCTCCATTTGTTGGGTGCATAGGCAGATAGCCACTTGGTTCGCTCGTTGGCGCAGACACACTTGAAGAGCTGTGCATACTGTAATCTGGCTTGGGCGTCACCATGGGCTCCGTGCCTGCTGGGTCGACAAGGGGGTCGTATGGGTTACTGTTAGCGGTGGAAGGAATATCGGATGTGGCTCCATCATGGAATTGATGGCGTTGCGACGGCATATTACCGGGTGTCATATTTTCGCTCTGAAAATACTCATTTCCTGTACCTCGCATTACGCGACTCCGAAGACTGGATGCTAACGCTGTGAGTAGTTCACCGAAACGGTTGCTCAAGTGGACGTCATCCACTACACATGTACAAAGTGCCTCTGCCGTACGCTCAACCAAATCCAGCGAGACCACGGTTTCTTCATCCTTATCCCCGAGGGCAAATGCCTGAACCAATTGAAGTTAGTTTGAGAAAAATTGGAGCTTCTATATCACAGTGAGCTAAACACATACCTTCAGACAAAACATAGCTCCTGCCAAGATCCTTGAATAAGTTCGTATAGGGACATGTCGTAGGTGGTCGTTCGGTACGAGATCCTCCACGACCGTCTGCAGAATCGCTCTAGCAGCAAAAACCACTTCCATAAAGTACTCTTTATTTCCTTCGAAGGTATTAAGCACCGATGAAACTCGCATATCCGTACCATCACTGGTACCGCGGCCACGATGCTCAATAATGGCCTGAAGAGCTACACTGTTGATAGAGACTCGAACATATCCATACTCTATTGACAGTATTGCCCGCATTGGCTTTGACACTGTGCGCAAGCAACGTTAGATCGGAATCTACATGTAGCAAATGTTACAACGAAGGCGAATAAACTTACGTTTTGCCCTGTCAAACTCCATCTGCCAATCCCTGAGCAAAGGATTAAGCACGCGAAGTATCGCAAGATATTCACCGCTTCTAACCATCTCCCTTGTTTTCTCTCTAGAAGTAAACAGAAGCTCGTTTCCTCGTTTCATGAGGGAAGCAACTCCTATCCAACATCGAATAGTATCTCCATGCTTCATACTAGCCTCATGGTGAGTCACAGATACCGACGTCAGATTTTTCCACCCTACTATAGTTAGCAGTTTGCCCACATTCGATAGTTCGGGAGAAATAAGTTTCTTACCTAGTCTCCCTGAGGTCTGGGTGAGATATACCCAAAGTAAATGCTGCACACGATACGCACGTTGGCTCAAAGACGGGTCGTTCCATATATCCCGTCGAGACTCCCGCGCTCCTATGGTTGTATTATCATATTCATCGAAGATACCAAGCTCAACCGCAAGAGCCAGCGCATTCCCTAGCATGGACCAGCACATTCGATCCGATCTCCAAACCGGCTCTAGCCAATCGATCCGAATACGGCCCCCAATCCCCGCAGTACTCGCCCGGGTTCGTCGGACATCATCTTTGACTATTATGCTATCTCCATCATCGCCTGCAGGAACATTGAGGGAGCGAGGGTGCCATTCGGATAGCAGAAGCAAAGCCTCACACGTTCCCAAGGTGCGAAGACTTCCGAAATTCGACCCAGCAAGAGCGGATTCAGCAGCCTGTCCTGAAAAATCAGTTGAGGATCCGTTATCATGCGTGGCCCCGGCGAACTGTTCCTGCCCAAATATCATGCGAGAAATCATTCCTTGTAGATGTTGCCACAGGCGTTCGTGGACCATATAAGACCTAGAAATCGATCCGGGCCCCGAGAGCTTCATATACCGAGAAGCAAGCATCAAAATTGTGACGGCAAGAATGGGTTCTTCTTCCAGCAAAGTTGGATGCATGGATGGGTCCTGAAAGGAGGACGACGAAATAGGTGTAAACGGCGCGAGGTAGGCATGGAAATAGTTAACAAGTTCGACTGCCTCCTCTGCCGTGAAGAGACCCGTGCGAACGAAACGCAAGTTCGACCATGGCTGGCGAGGATCATCAGTCCGAGAGCCCTGTTTACTTGAAGCTACCGACGGCCTACCGGGTCCACTGGTGACTGTGGGAGGCCTGGCAGATGCTGTAGTGCCAGGTGGCATTCCCGGTTCTCGTTCGCTATGTCTCCCCGCTTCCCAAAGAAGATTTAGAGCATCATGAGAAGTGTAGGCATGGTCACGAAGCAGGGCGGCTACCGCTTTCTCGCCACCGCACGAGCTAGTTTGCGGCCGAGAATCAATGGCTGCCATCTGCCGTATGATATCTTGAGGTAATTTGATTTGGCTACCACCATTACCACCTCGTGTTGCGAGGGAATGGACAACTGAATTAAAATCATTGATGTTGTTGCTATGCGGGCTAGTTACGGGGCTTCCGAAAACACTAGCTCGCTCGGACTGGGGAAGGTATCCCTCTTCCGGCTGTTGAGTAGTCTGTCGAGAGGTTCCTGCTGCAGTTCCTGCCTTTTTTTTCCCCCTTGTAGCAGAGAAATGGCAAAATTTGCGTTCCCGCCGACATCTTCCACATGGGCCTTCATGGGGAGAGTCTACAGATCCCAGGTCACAACGAACTCTACGTTCGCGACATGGAATACAAGCCTATAAACATATGAGATTTGTTCATCTAAGGGCAAACCAACCAAGGAAGAGAGAGACGAGGGCATAATGAAATCCGGTTTCGGAGGTTCTTACCTGATAAGCCCGCTTATGGACGCGAGCCGGAGCGGTGGACATGGCCGAATAACCGACACCCACAACGCCGAATGATTTATGTAGGAAATGGCAAAAGCGAAGGACATTCAACAGCAAAGACAAGACCGAACGACAGTTGAGACCGATATCTTACCCGCGCAGACCTCCGCTTGTTGAAGGAACGAAAACTGGAGCAGCGCCGCCCACGCCCATGTCCATGTCCAGCCAGGTCCATCCATCGCGGTCATGGGACTCGGCCGTCACGGGACTCCCGCTAGCTATTAGGTAATGGGAATCCCGGGGTGTTCTCCGCACTCCGGCCTTGGCAAACGTTTGCCCCTGGCAGTAACCAAAAAAGAGACGGGAATATTGGAGGTGCATTTATATTCGAATATATATATAATATAGATACATATATAGATGACATTATCAAGTCAGTGGTGCTAGAAAAAATAATAAAATATATACGTTGGCACATACATACATCCAGCCAGCCAGCCTGCTTAAAATGACTCAATTCGAACACCGATTCCTTTCCCGCTAGCGATGTTAAGCAATTCCCTACCGATAACAACGTCCATAATCCCCATGCCAACACACTTGAATATAGTGTTGCCCTCCAAAAGTTGCGCTTCCTTGCCTACAGCCACATCAAATGGGGATGACATTTCTCCCACTTCCACCAGCTGATCTTTCTGCACATTCGCCTTGATCAACTCCCCCGCCTCCTCAAGGCATGCTTCCTTCGAGTCAACCAGGATCTTGCTGCCGGATAACAGAGTCGCAGAGTCGATCTCCTCCATATGCGGCTTGTATGATCCAATCAGGGAAATAAATCGGGTCTTATGCCCATCTTGCTCACTATGACGTAGATATGAATCAGGGAACAGCGGCTGAGTAGACGGGGTGCAGCAAAATATAGCATCGCTTGCTGCAAGGATATTCTGTAATTTAAGATCGAAATCCGGCTCCCCGTTGGAAATGTAACTAAATGTAACCTGAGGAAACTGGCTTCGAAGTTCTGCTAGCACTGTTTTGTCGAGCTTCTCCAAAGTCTCCAGGCGTCGGTTCACAACAGTGACTGTCGCGATTTTCGCTGCTACTAATAGTAGTGACAGTCTAATATGCCACTCGGCCTGTTTGCCAGCGCCGAAGATCACAATATTCGCCCTTTCTGGGAGTCTATGGTGTAAGAATGGGATCATAGACGCCAGTGCTGTTCGGAAGGCGGTAATTTGCTGCGCATTCAGCAGGCCTTGTAATTCTCCCTCTGGGGAGAAAATATTGATGGCCCCCTTAGCGGTACCGCCGCCTCCAGGAAGAGTGACAACTTTGATACCAGTTGTAGTCTTGGTATCCGAAGCAGGCATAAAGAGTGTTGTGTGCCGTAGATTTGTAACAATACTCTCACGAATGGGCTGATGCAGTAATTTAGCAGCGGCAGGGCTTGAGTTCTCCTTGGAATAAGCCGCGAGTGCCTTCCATAGAGAGTGGAGGAGATGTCGGCATTCCTCAACGGTGAGTCCCTTGAGGATGGGAGAGATATCATCGTCTCGAAGGACCAGCATTTTTGATGCAGCAGGGGGCCAAAGATTGAGAAAATGTGTATTTTCGAAGCTGTAGAAGTCTCGTAAGATGATTGATCAAGTGACTTATTTACGGAGGCTTGAATCGAGCTTAATGACTTTATGAAAAATATAACCATTTTTACTTAATACCACCTCACATTGAAGTCTTAAATGCACGTCAGCTTATATAATCATCTGGGCTAACTACCTAGTTAAATGTCTGCCAGCCCCGTCTCTACATCCATGAGATCTCTAATTCAAATAGAGATTCCTAGCTAACTAGCTAGCTATCTGCCTCTCTATATTCATGAGATATATATCTCTTCTGAATTAGTAACTGATCAATTCTATATCTTTAACTTTTTATATAATTATTTTATATAATATCACTGCAGACTCATCACTGCAGCATCTGATATATTATAGATTTCATAAGATTTTGTATGTTTTTTTAGATGTTGTTTTGCATGAATAATACTAAGAATTTTAATGATTTTTAATTATATAATCTCATTAAATTAGTTATATTTTAAAAATCAGTGGCAGTTGGTAATTAGAAGCACTTTTCAAAGTAAAGTCATTAAGCTCAATTCAGGCCTCTGTATTATTAAGGTATTAGACAGTGACCTGTTGAACTTCATCATGCAGGAAAAATAATGTCAAAATAATGTCATCTCTTCACATCTCTGCTATAGTTACAGAGTAGTTCTCTGGCATATTTAGGGTCCACTCCGCGCCCGCCATTGGTCAACAGGCCACACCTGTTGCCATATGCCATAAGCAGCTTTAGCTTTACTAACGATTTCCCTCAAAAATCACTTTTCTTGCATACTTACCCTCCCAGTTCCCACAAGTTCTTGGTGTGTCACAACGTTCCGCATGGGTAAAGTCGAGGACGGCGACTTTGCCGTTGCGAAGTCCAAAATTACTCGCCCTGACATCTCCATGGTGATACCCCTCATCATGCAGCTGTTCAAGGCATGCAAGCGCCTGGTGTCTATAGCGAAAAATAACCCAGTATTAGCAGCAACATCCCCACAGCTCAAGACAATAGAAAACATATCTAGCAAACTTACTTCTGGTATGTGGTCATATCATTGAATGACTTGAAACCCGTTTCTAGCAGCTCCAGAACAAGGACTCCAAGTGGCTCGCTAACCCACATCCCAGCAAAACTACCATAACATCTAGGAATAAACGTTTTGCCCTGCAGCCGCTCATACACTTCCACTTCCCTCACAAAAGACGGAAAGTCGTGTTCATTTACCTTGATGGCACAGGGCTCCTCAGATGTCCCGGAAACAAGTAAAGAATCATAGGCAATACCACATATTCCCGCCCCAAGCTTGTCCATCGCAAGCAGGCACAGGGGCTCCTCAACAACCGTGTCTGTGCGATATGTGATTTCCCCTTCAGGGGCCGTTGCTGGAAGATCTGAGGAGTTGCCATTCAGAACTACATCCCATGCCTTCTGGGCAGACTGTTCGTGATTCTTAGCATTGCAATCTAGTCGCTACTCGGCCAAAATACACTTACAATCCTCTTTAGAGCCAATTGACGATCTGGGCGTCCTGAATTCGGAAACGACAGTAAAGCATACTAAAGGGAAACTATTAGCTACGTCAGTTAGAGTGCGTTGGGGAGTGAATTGCTTACGTCATGCTTGCTGTGTTGATTGGACCTGTCCATTTCCTGGTGGACATGCGCTCTAGTTCCTGCAGTGGTCCTGGCCTGGGAGTGTCGCGAAGCCGGCCCTCCTCGTTTCGCTCTCTTTGGCTGATTCCCTCCACCTGTGTTTCTAGTCCGCCTGGACTGTCGGCTCCCAACGTATTCTGTAACAATACATGCTGTTGGGGGATTGGTGTATGAAGCAGCTGGATTATTGCCAAGAAGAAGTGCTATAGCCACTGAAATAAGACAGGGTTCAGGAAGTGGTTGAAGTTGTCCGGGGCTTGTAAGGATTGAGTGATTATCTGATACCACCATCTGGTAGTAGTTGTTGTTATTGTGGATAACCACGTTCATAAAAAAAACCATAAACTCATATCCTCCCATCAGAATACCCCATCTACAGTTGGCATCAATCATATGTTTTCCGAGCTGTATATAAATTTATCAATCATCCGCATGATCTCTTGGCCAAGGGGCAGGGTTCTTACTTTAAGTATGATTGAACGCGCACCCGTTTCGTGAGAAGAAGCTATTATCTCAGTCCCTTCACCTCTGGCAAGATTCTTGATTTGAGAACAATGAGCGTCGTAGGCAGCCACACTTTTATGCTCCACGATAATCCAGTCAGTTCCGGTTCTGCGGATTTTTCTGTTTGGCCGGACGCCACCTTCGTTGTCACAGCTTACGATCCGAATATCATTTGAAGGCAGATGGTCAGCTGACGTAACAAACTCCGCCACATACTGAAAAAGAACCATAGACAGATCTATATTGACAGTTTCGTCTCCCACTACTCCACGGTCGATAGAACGTTGCACATATTGATGCACAAGGTTTAAACTGAGAGGAGGTGCGGGAGCAGTGATTAGATGATTCCGGGCAAATGTTAAAAGCTGGTTGCACATATTCTGATCCAAGATGATGTGTCTTGGGAGTCGCTCTTCACTGGGTGGGTTCGCAGGATTCATAGGCGCAGTTGTTGAACTGCCAGGTGCTCCCAAAACAGGTTGCCCAGTTGGAGGGGCATTGTAATAATCTAGAAAGGTCGACATTGCAGAGTGACAGTGGATAGTTGAAGCAAGCTGTAGATCATCATTCGCGGCGTTAAGTGGCGAAGGAGAGTCCTTGATCATCAAGGTGTCTATAGAAAAGTCGACCTCGCTAAAAACGCCACCCGACCTCGTTATGTAAGCAGACCTCGTGAATAGGGCCCGGTGCACCCTACCTGATAAAATACATAGATACAGCTAGTAACAGGGTTGTATTATGTAATTTTCTTAATTTTCTTAAAATGTATAAGTAAATTATAATAATATCCATATAAATCAATTGAGAACCAATTGAGAATTAATTGAAAATTAATTAATTATATAAATATAAAAAATCTCAGTATTTAAATATAATATATATATATATACACATGTCACACATATATAATAAAAAGTTTTATTATTATAATTTATTCAATCAATTGTAAATCAATTGCAAATCAATTAATATATATACATATATAATAAAAGATTTTATTATTATAATTTACTCAATCAATTGTAAATCAATTCTACTCAGCTGTCACACTCTGTCACAGTATTTTAAGCTAGGGAGGTCGGGTGCGGGCACGGGCCCTATCTGCGAGGTCTGCTTATGTCATGAGGTCGAGCCGCAGAAAAGTCGACCTCGCTAAAAGCGCAGGGTTTTTGCTTATCTAAGCGTGCTCAGACTCTCTCCTCGATTTTTTGAAGCGGCAAGTGATGAAGACTGAAAAGCAGAAAGAACAAAATAATGAAGAAAAAGACTTCAAAACTGGCTGAGTGAAGTGTCTAAAATGGCTCCCAGTGGGTGATTGAGACTGAGAGCCACAAAATTGCAGCAACTTCAAAAATCATGGTCACATGCGGAGGGAAGGGTCGCGGCTGTGGGGATAGATTCAACATGATTATAAGATTGAGTGGTGCATGAGGCCAAAAAGCAGCAGTGAAACCTGTCCATTTCAGCCGCCGGCTAACCGTCCCATCGTTATATAGAGTACTCCGTACGGAGTAGTTATATACAAGGTTATTGAACTGGGTCCAGTTAAATATATATAGATTTCTTCCATTCGCCCCATTATATACTCCACAGAAACCAGGGTTTTGGTTTACAGATATTAGGAACTCCCAAGGGTCGGTGTTATCCTCCTTTATCCGGCCATTTTACTTGCACGCTCGTTTGAAGTTGGCAAAATCAAGTTCATATAAAATTGAGAACTGGCCCGCTAACACATCTAGTACAAGGCCCGGCCTCGTCAGTAATCCGTCACTATCCAGTCAACTCCGAGCTTTATCGAGACAGCGCAGGGCAGAAAGCCGCCTTGAGGCCTCTTTGACATTATTGAGTATCAAAAACTAACATCACCATTACTCTAATATTATTTACAGGAACGTAGCATGTTCATCGACTCTCTCTCCCTATTTAGCTGGGATGCGAAAATTCTATCATATTCTTACTTTCTAGTAGTATAAAGGACTCGTAACGAGTTCCCCGTGCCGGCCCCAGCACTCCCGGCGCCTCCGGCTCGACACCATTACCACTGTTCGAGAACACAATTCCCCACCCGTTTATCAGTTCTCGCCAGTAACATGCTTCTGCAGCCTTGGTAAGATATCGTTCGCGGAAAGCTTTGACGCTGTTGTCCGCTATTAGTTTCGCGTGTTCCTCATCGTGCAACAACGCCTCCATCTTCTCCTCCAAGTCTGAAAAGTCTCGCTCTACTTCGACATAGTTTTGACGAGGACCGTCCGCTTGGAGAAGGTAGTGATGGTGCTGGATGAATTGCAATTTGTGAGTGACAACTACGGAGCGGCAGGCTTGTCGATATTTGAGGGATGAGGAGAAAGCTCGGCCTAGGGATCGTTGTCATCAGCATTTGTTTTCCTCTCCGATTTAGGAACGCAGAGAAAAGAAATAGAAGAAAGAAAAAGAAGAAGAAAAGAAAAAGGAGGGGAGGGGATCATGTGTTACTAACCTTCGACGTGTGCAATAAACATATACTGGCAATGGTTCTCCATACTGATAAGGTTGTTCTTCCTGCTCCACACAAGCTCCTTCACATCCCCCCAGGTCTTACCTTTGGCAACTTCTAGCAGTCTGCGTCTTAATTTGGGGGCGTAACCTAAATTTCCTCTCCAGACAAGCTTCCTTTCTTTCGACGACCAAGGGATCGCCTCCTCTCGTTTTTTAATCTTTCCAACGACTTCGCTATAAGGGCCAATGACGACACTTGGGTTATGCCATGCCCAAAAGCCAAAATCCGGCATCAACCAAACCGACTCCTCACTTGCTTTCCTCGCAAGTGTCCATAGGGGCTGGCCATTGCCCTTAATATCCTCCAACCTATCCTCGATCGAGAAAGTAAATTCGATATCTGGCAAGTTGCCGCAGTCTGCAGAAACGGCGCGGTGGATGGAACTGAATATTGCGAGGATCTTCCGACGGTGGTCGTCCTGGGCTGCCCTTGTCTCAATCACATAAAGTTCGCCCCCATATATCATACCCCTTGCCATACCCTTTCGCAGCTTGATCTTATCCAACTGCTTTCTAGTTATCCCGCCTTGGGGTTTCCAGAACTGCACAGCGCGATTAACATCCTCAAATAGTCCAGGGAAGGCGGCCTGGCATTGACTCCTACTGAGGCCCTCGTTGCGATCGTCTCGACGATACTGGAATGCCCACTGTGGGGGCTCTGGGGTTGTCGATATAGGATAATCAAATGGCGCTAGACAGGAAGTGCAGTTGAAGGTTGTTGAATGTTCGCAGGTGCAGTGACCGGCGGGAATGAGCTGGGTGATGATAGGGTGAATGTTGTCTTTGTCAGAGTTCATACCGAACCACATGGTAAACACAAAGGCACCGAGAAGAACCGCGATCAATAGCAGGACAGCCCGGGTAGAACATTTCTGTCGCATCGCCATAGTTAGTCTTGTCAGTCCAAAAAAGATGAGACGAGACGGCCATCAGCAGACAAAATCGAGCCACGGGGACAAAGAATGTCCTGTTGCTCGCCGATATGAAGAGAGGGTTGCGAGTTTTAACAGTCGAGCGTCCACAGGTGTAAGGACGACCAAAAGATTAGCTCCGGTCAGGAGAGGGAAGGCTTTTGTATAGGAATTATCTCAAACACAACAGAAGGGAGGAAATAATACAAATTTCCAGAAACGGGCCAGCAGACACCCGACCTTCAATGCCGGTCACAGCAGCTCCTGCGAGTTGATACAAGGATCTCCAGTTGGAAGACCAACCGCAGGTTTTGGGATTGACTACGGAGTAGATCATTGCAGGTTGCGTCGTGAGGCGTTGACCATTCAACGCCAGAGCCCAATGCTAACCCTGGAGCGAGCATTGAGCATTGTCTTCTTTGGTTTTCTGTGCCAGAGTTGAGGATGAATGTTTGCGTTAGGCAGGGATTGAATAGAGAGAGAAATTGCTCCGGACTCTAGGGCCTAACTCTGTACGTTGTGCGGACTCCGTGAAGTTTTTGATGTGCGTATTTCTATTTCCAGGTAACGTAAAACAATTAAAACCTTGTAAATCTTCCATGGTTACTTTAGGCAGAAGCTTAACTGCATCACACACTCAATACCACTATCAAATCTGTAAATGAAGATCAATATTTAGGCGCAAGAGATTTAGTAGAACATTTGTACTCCGTACTCCGTAGAGATGCTTGAAATAATTGTCTTGACTTTTCAATACTTCGCAATGTGAACTGCGTCAATGGAAGAAGCGACAGTTTGATAAAAAGTTAGAAATACAATTAATTGCCCACCATATGCCGTTTGTTCATCTATCAAGTCAAAATAATTTCCAGCTTGGACTCACTTGCTTCAGGCTCCAGAATTAATACAAAAGCCCCGAACTCTAGGGGCACAAATTGGCGGGCTCATGAGCCTTGGTGAGGCGGCTTTAAATAGCGCGGTTTGGTCTCTAGTGTCGGCCTCGAGGCACGCTGTGATTACGTAGTAATATGGGATTCCACGTCATGAGGGAGTATTGAAGCCATTGATTCATTCGACACTCAGGCAAAATTGACAATCATAAGATCAAGTTGGAGTTGCTGAAGTCATATACATGCCTGCTGTGATCGGTTGCCGATAGTATATTCAGTCCAGGCCGGATAAAACCCGCTCCAATGGAGGGTTAGCGTGTTGTCCGCCAACGTCTTAGGTGCATTTACATTTAGCTTCATCGGCCAACTTAACTTTAAAATAATGTACCGATTAACTGTAATCTAAATTCACACAGCTTGGGCAAAACAATCAACCTCAATCTTCCAAGGTTCCTCTGTACTTTCTAATGAATGCTGGAACAAAGAATTTTGAATAGCCCTTCAAAAGGGACAATGATTGCCAAATAATAATTTGTTATCAAAGGTAGTTAGTTTGATACAAATTATGGCTGGTCTAGTATTTTCTTTTTAGCGCTAGATGCATCAATAACGATGGGCTGGCATCTCATTCAACCAAGCACATTTACCACACGCGCCCCCCCCGCCCCCAAACCAAGACCGCCAGCTAACTCGCCTAAGTAGACTTACGGGCTAGTCTAAGTTTGGGAATCTATCTGGCCTCCCCGGGGCCAAACAATAATAGCTCTGTACTTGTCGGAAACGTAAAGCACTATGCACTAAGCACTAAGCATTGATAAAGGGATGCCAGAGAACGAACCAGCCGGGCAAAATCTGGCTAATCCTCCCCATTATTAATCCGCTCTTGGTGGCGGCTTGGTACCATAATTGAGTTCCAGTTTTCAAGACGCGTCATGTTATTCTGTAATCTGTACGGAGTACTTCGTAGCTAGTCACAGATCAGCTTGCATCGCTGGCAAAGTTTGGTGCTGGATGTCGGCACTTGTTGATTGAAACCGTCGCTTACGGGCGTTTGGGATATGGAATGCAGAGTACCGAGTACAGGCTAGACAGCCCTCAGAAATGTCCACTGGTAGTTTGCAGGAAATGTGGCTTAATGTTCCAAATAAGGTAGGTAGGTAGGAAGCAGCATCACCCAAAGGCCGGCAGAGACGAATCATTCATGTTCAGAAAGTCGCGAGAGGATAAATCTGCTTCCTTCAGCCTTAGTACCTTTTGAACTATCAGCAACTGCAAGTATGATATGAAATCGTTCTTGTTTTTGGAGCACTGATCTTGAGTTTATATATAAATGTGTCAAGGAATGAATGCTCCCGAGTTTCGGTTGAGCCTCAGTTATATATACCAAGCCGGCGCCGAAAAACCAGTCAAAACTCCAAAAGACCGAGGAGAAAGACTCCATAGTACTACTCGGTATTTCTCCTCGAGTTCCAGGCGTTTTCCGAGAAGAACCGCTAATATCACCGCAAACCCCCACGGTACAACCCGCGTCTCACATCATATCCTTGACACATTTAACCCCCCACCGTTAAGCTGACTCAAAAGATGAAGATAGCAGCCACCACAAGCTTTTCATTGTAAAGTACGGAGTACAGGACAAAACCTAACGGCAGGCAGAGATATGATAAGATTCAATAGGAGCAGGGGTAATGTATGCTAACTACGCATAGAGAAGAAATAATTCCTTCCCAGTCGGCTGCTATGTCATCAAATTAGGCGAGATGGCCGAGCGGTCCAAGGCGCCAGATTAAGGTTCTGGTCTCGAAAGGGGCGTGGGTTCGAATCCCACTCTCGTCACCATATATTTTTGGTCCCTTTTGCTTGACCCTTACCTTACACATAGGGTTGCTGCCCCTCCTTTCTTTTCCGAACTACAAAAACAAAGGCGAAGTGGATCAAAAGTGGGAGACGAACATGAAAAAAAAGGGTTATTAATTATTTATCTAGCTTCTTTTATATATCCCAACTGTTTACTGGACAGTTGACACCAAGAATCAAAAACCTTGCTCTCCGAATTCGAACGCCTTGGCCTTGGGATGGTGACGTGTATCCTGGCTTGGGATGCACTGGCCAGCTGCGACCCCCCGCTATTTCCAAGGCCTATTCAATCATTCTCGGCCAACTTAGCGTGTAATTATCGGGGTTATCCGTAGATCATTCGTGGTAACTCCGTCTCGTGTCGTCACCAAGGTTGCTCTCGGATTCGCAACTTCAAACCAAGCCCCCGATTGTTTTGAGAGAAAACATAAAGTTGAAATTTAATCAAGAGCTTTTAAACCTCGTTGCTAGGGTATATTGTCCGGGAAAGTGGTGAGAATTCCTCTTTGATCGAGCGCATGCTCACAAACCTGCTGAGAATGGCAGCGCTTCCGGCCTTGTCGTTTGTTCCGCTCTGTCGTGCACCGCCAAATGGCTGTTGCCCAACAACAGCGCCTGTCGATTTGCAATTGATGTAGAAGTTTCCAGCCGTGTTCCTCAGTGCTTC
Organism: [Emmonsia] crescens; assembly: GCA_002572855.1. NCBI lineage: Eukaryota > Fungi > Ascomycota > Eurotiomycetes > Onygenales > Ajellomycetaceae > Emergomyces > [Emmonsia] crescens. The sequence continues at coordinate 31,023 of PDND01000210.1, forward strand.
TTCAGCGTACCGGATAACATCTCGCCTCACAGCGAAAATTGATCCAGTAAGGCCGTACTCTGAGGTACTGTTGATGGTCTTGCAGATTTTCTCAAATGCCTCGACAGGCGCCTTGGTATCGTCGTAAACGTAAATCGCAAGGACGGGGCCAAAGAGCTCGGTAGACATGAGTTTGTGGTGAGGATCGTTCGTAACATAGATCGTAGGCTGGATGAAATAGCCCTTGCTGCCATCGTATTTCCCGCCAACAATCAACTCAAGGCCAGGGTCATTCTTTGCAGCATCAATGACTCCGGCAAGTTTTTTGAAAGATGCTTCATGGATAACAGGTCCGACAAAGTTCCCAAAGTCTTCTGGTGGGCCAGACTTGAGAGCTTCTGTTTCACTCACAAGCAAAGACTTGAACTCTTCCCAGCGGGACTGAGGAACATAGGCGCGAGAAGTGGCGCTGCACTTTTGACCCTGGTACTCAAATGCACCACGGACAGTGTTGATGGCAGCGTTTTTAATATCTGCGGAAGGGTGGATCAGATGGAAATTCTTGCCACCGGTTTCGCCAACAACTCGGGGATAACTTCTGTAGGTGCCGTTTGCAATCCCCTGTCCTATCTTTCCATACAACGAACGGAAAACAGTGCTGCTTCCTGTGAAGTGGAGAGCAGCAAATTCCTTGTGGCCAAGTGCAACCTTGGTAACCATCTCAGCATCACCTGGCACGAACTGAATCACGTTCGGGGGAAGGCCGGCCTCCAGGAAGATTTGGTACATGAGATAGCTCGCAGCCATCGATGACGGTGACGGTTTCCATACAACAACATTTCCGAGAAGTGCGGGTGCGCCACACAGGTTGCCCCCAATGGCAGTAAAGTTAAATGGTGATATAGCATAGACAAAGCCTTCTAACGGACGGTATTCCACACGATTCCAGACGCCGTTTGCATTGTGTTGGGGTTGCTGAGCGTAGAGTTCCTCTGCATACTGTACGTTGAAGCGCAAGAAATCTGCCAGTTCTGCAGCAGCATCTATCTCAGCCTGCCAGGCGTTTTTGCCTTGGCCAAGCATGGTGGCAGCCATAATATCGTAGCGGTATTTGCCGGCTACAAGATCAGCGGCTTTGAGGAAAACCGAAGCCCTATCGGCAAAACTAAGCTGTTCCCATTCCGGCTTGCTTTTCAGGGCAGCATCAATTGCCTGGCTGACATGCTCCTCTGAAACATTGTAATATTCGGCCACCGCTTCAGCGTGCGAAGATGGGTTTGGCTGTCTAGATGGTTTGGAAGCTTTAATCTAGACAGAATTGTTAGCAGACGAAAAAAAAAACTCGGTAGAACAGGCCGCGGAAGGTTCTAAACTAACATTTTTACCCGCAATCACAGCTGGGACCTCAAGCGGAAATTTTTGCTTCATAGACTTCAAGGCGTTTTCTAGTCCCAACCGCTCCGGCGAATTTTTGCCATATAGTGGCTAAATAGAGAATACAAGTTAGTCATTGACCAAAATAACACGCTTCTATGGGTAGGCCTACATTTGGCTCATTCCTTGCCCTGGGAACTTTGAAACCTGCAAAGCCGCCAAAACTACGAGTTAAACGTGCGGTAGAAGCGATGGGAATGGCCTGCTTCGCCGAGAGCGGAGAGACGGTGGAGAGGACTGGGAGTCTGTGCATGATGTCTGTGATTTTTTGGGGGAGGAAGGCAGGACAATGGGGAGAATTGGATGGAGAATTGCAGGATGATAGATAGCAACTTGAAAGAGAACAAAGGGACGGACGGGGGATATATATATATATATATGTTATTGTTATTGTTATTGTTATTATATTGTAATGAATAACCGAGCAGTGTAACAAAGAATAAATTTGCGGGGAAAAAAAAAATTTCAAGCTCTGTAAATGCTAAGTTAAAAAGGTTTTTGATGAGGTGGTACTAAAGAACATGTTTCCATAGGGCGGATGGCAGCTGCTGGCGCAGGGTTATTGGTAACTTCCAAGCCAAGGTTAGGACTAGGACAGAAGCTTCCCCTCACGCTAGGGGAATTATTCGTACATAATAGTACATAAATAGTGGCGATAGCGGCATCCTTAAGGACCTGAACCCAGTCCTTTAGGCGCTGTATATGCGGAGGGCAACATGAGATAAGGTCTAGAACATTAGAATGAGGCAGGGAGTATACAACTCCCGAAGTCGGCATAGCATCTGGAGAACTATGGGACAATTTTTTTCATTGAGTAATACTGTATACAAGTAACCTTACCTAGGTAGTTCTCCTCGAAGGTTCTGATACATAATCAATTCCGCACTCCACCGCACAGTTGCTTATCATTTGAATATGAACAACCTCCACTAATAATTCGCTGTACCACATACAGTGTCATAGTCGCATCATATATCCGTAGTACCCGTGGACGGAGTAGGTAGGTCGATATTTCCCTCTGTTTGCGGAAAGTTGTTCAAAAAGATCAGCAGGGCGAGACGTCACATGACTCCACCAGGAATTTGAAGGATATTCTCGGATATTCCCGTTTAGCCAATGTTGGGCAGGGGCGAATCCGCTGCCAAACGAGACAATCCGGAGTAGATAAGCAACTTTCCAAGGTTTGTATGGGTCAGGCCCAAAAAAGAAAAAAGCAAAAGAAAGGAACCCCCAAGCCAGTTGGCAGTAACTTGTCAACGCCACCGCTGGAGTGGTTTGTCCTCCACCAAACCAGGCGGCCAGCTATTTATTATATGGCCACGATGGCCTCCCCACGGGTCATCTTATTTTTGGCTCATCATCCATCTCTCCTCCAGCATATTCTCACCATATCTAACTTCCCGCTGCTGTGACATGGCCCTTCAACTCTGCTCTCCTTGCCGCACCGCCACTTTGAAGTATATCGTTCCAAGAACAATCCCCCTCCAGCTCTCCCGATCAATCCATCTACCTGCCTCCGGGCCACGGCGGACTCTAACCAGCGCAACATGGGATGCCACCCCGCCAGTCATGCTGGACGATTATCCCAGACGCCAACGTGACCTCGAAAAGATGCCAACGACGGCACTGCTCAGGGGTATCGTCATGCAGGCTGCCATGTCGCACCCGTATATCATGGGTGCTGCATCAGCTATGGCTCAGAGGAATATCCAAATGCTAACGGGCAATTTCCTGCTGAGATTCCTCCTGGATAAGATCTTCTACGCACAGTTCTGTGCGGGAAGCACCGAGGCCGAGATCAAGAACACGCTTAACGGCCTAAAGGCACTCGGGTTCAAGGGCGTGATAACAGCATATGCTCGTGAGGTAGATCTCTCAAATGCCACTAAAGATGCCAGCGAAGCCAAACATCAATCCGCACATCAAGGACATGTTGCCCAGTGGCTAGAAGGAACCCTGAAAGGGGTACACTATTCAAACACTGGTGACTTTGTTGCGTTAAAATTCACGGGAGCAGGCCCGGAATGTGTACGGTTGCTCGAGGCTGGCATGGCACCAGATGCAACGATGACAGCGGCTATGGATCAGATCTGTGAATCCGCCAAATCAAGAGGTGTTAGACTGCTATTTGATGCGGAGCATCATTCTCAGCAAGCGGGTATTGATTCTTGGACCATGGACCTCATGGAGAAGTATAACCAAAATGGGAATTTGGTTGTATACAACACCTATCAAATGTTTGTATTGAGCTAGCCCCCGCGCCATACCTCTCCAATTTCAAGTCTTGTTTCGCATCGCTGACTCGGTAGCAGGTACCTTAAGGAGTCCACCGCAACTCTAGCAAGACATCTCGAACGCGCACGCTCCGGTAAATTCGCCTTCGGCGTCAAACTAGTTCGTGGTGCATACCTCAACAGCGATCCACGCCACTTAATCCACGACACCAGAGAAGAAACGGACCGCGCATACAACGATGCCGCACGAATGCTAGCGACGCAGCATCTTGATGATCCGTACGCACCAAAGGTCGGAGTTGTGCTTGCCACCCATAACTCGGAAAGCATAGAAATGATGCGAAACCTGCGGCAAGAACAGGTGCAGAAACAACTGCCCCTAGCAGAAGTCGTCTATGCTCAGCTAATGGGCATGGCAGACGAGCTGTCGCTAAGTCTCACACAGAAGAAAGAGGTATGTCGACAACCCCCCATCCCCCTCTTGCACCCTTCAAGGTTGCCGTTCATGAGGATAAGCTGACAAAACAACTCCATTTCCAGAACGTTGTGGAAGAGGATATCCAGGTCTTCAAATATGCCGTATGGGGAACAACAGAGGAATGTATGATGTACTTGCTGCGGCGGGCAGATGAGAATCGTGATGCGGTTGATCGGAGCCAGTTAACCCAGCAAGCGCTCTGGCGGGAGCTACGGGAGAGGCTGTTTCCGTCGATCTCAGTATAAAAGTTTCATGGTAGAGAAAGGTCGGTAAAGAAAATTTCGCAAGGGAGTCCCAGCATAGGAGTTCAGTGTTTGGGTTCATTTAGCATTGGAGTTAAAAATATAGGCGTTCAATAGGGCGATGAATATAGATACCTATAGGTATATAGATAATAATGATACATGATTTCAACCAGCCAACTCCGTTGCAAACCCTATATGATAGGTATTTCAAGCTGTTGGTCGTTCCACGTTCCTGATGCCTAAAATGGGGGAAGTCAACCAAATGCGCAAAACCACCCGTTTATTTTGATGACTCCCAACGGGCCTCCAATCCTCGAAATGAATATTTGAGTGTAGTTATTGTTTTAATAAGTGTCGTTGGCGTCGTCGGGTCGATATTTAAAGGTTGCAGCCTTTTATCACGGTCATGTGACTCTGCTCGGTCCTTCCCGGCGAAGTTAGCCGAGGAAGATAATTGAACCTTGAAAGGTAATAAACAGATCCATGAAGCGAAGGAATAAAAGAAAAACACTCAATTGAAGACTGATACACCTCCGGGTAACTAAGTCATTGGCCTGAAATTTGAATTGGGGGGGGTATATCTTGAAACTATAGTCTACGAGTTCGGATTTTATGACTACAACTGTTCCAACTTTTCCATGGAACCTTGCCGCGTTAATGGTAGAAAAGTATAGTAAACGATAAGCCTGGTGATGTTCCAAGCTGGGGACAAAACAAATTAAGATGGACGACGAAGTAAGATTGGTTGTGTCGCTTTTGCCTATTTGCAGCGAATGTTCTAATGTCTCCCTACTTCGCCAACAGTAGATTTCAAACAAATTAGAAATCGCCTTCCTACAAAACTCCCCTCCACATCTCGAAGTTGACACAGCAGCCGGTATCTATGCCAGCCTCTATGGTTCACAATCTCTTCGCTCTAGGAAAGGTCAACACCTACCGAAATATCAAGGGTTGCAGTCGATGTCGCTTGATATCGCACCTTCGGGTTGCGGGGATGCGTTGAAGACCGTTCAATCACATGGTAAAAGTATCTCGAAAACCCCTCCCTGCCTCCCATATATACCAGTTGAGAGAGCAGCAAGCCCCAGAACGCAACTTCTACAACAGAAAGCTAGAGCTAGCGAGAAATCGTCATGCCACTTAAAATGCGGCATAGAATCGCTTCTCAAATCGGTGTTTCGCAAGCCCCTTATCCCACGCACAGGCCAAAACGCAACATCCTCAGCCTTCAACAGAAGCAGTATTTGCCTGTGATTCCTTCAGAGCCGCGTTTAGCTTTGCCTTATTTCTTCCCCGAGTATAAACACGCGTGTCCTTTGGATCAAACCCTCCATTTCCCCACAAAGCCCATTCTTCAGTTTCCCTCATATAGTCCTCAGGTCGGAATGGTATGCCATCGCTTTTCTCCTTTTCCAAGAGCGTGAAAAACTTGTCGTAGTCAATTCGTGTATGCCACCTATCGTTGACATAGAACCGGTTTGACGCAAGTAAAACACAACAGCTGTGTTTATGTTCCGCAGCAATGCCGTATCCAAGACCGCGCCGGACTAGCTCAGCATTCAATGCAACCACGAAAGTTACGACTTCCTCGTAGAATGGAACGTTTTGCATGGTTAACCCAGCACTAGCACTGGTGCTGGTGCCGCAAAAGGTTACTCCCTTGACTTCCACGAAACAGGGAAGACCCTTTTCCACAAGATCAGCATAACCAACTGCTTCCTCATCCACATTGAAGCCCTTGACAAGCGTAAGCCTATAAACGGTCCGCTGGAGGTATCTTTTTTCTCGTAATATGTCAAGACAGCGCTGGAATCTTTCCCAGAAGTCACGATGAAGGGGGCGGTCGATTTTCCGAAGACTTTCGCGGTTGCTGGCATCAATAGATACATACAGTTGGGTGACGCGATGAAGTGCTGCAAGTTCATCCGGATGCTGTGCATTGCAAACAAGGAAGCTAGATATATGTTCGTTGTGAAGGAGGGCGAGGAATTCGTTGATGTGCGGATAGAATATCGGTTCCCCAACCAAGCTCAGTGCGCAATGCCGAATACGCATAGCTTCCGCAAAGCGTTCAGCCCGAACACCAGGCACGCCACGTAGCATTTTAATTTTCTTATAGTGTCCCGTCTTTACCCCATCGAAGATGAGGTCCGGAGGGTCAACTTTCCAGCGCCAGGTGGTCCCAACCGGGTTTGTTCCGTGGCGCCAGCAGAATACGCATTTGTTGCTGCAAGAGAGCGATGGAGTCGTCTCCATACAAAGATGTGATTTAATCCCGTAAAAAGAGTTCTTATAGCAGGAGCCACGTCCGCGCAACGCAGATTTAGTCCAGCGGCATATCTTCACACCTGAATGTGAGCCAACTATTGTGTAGCCTTGCTTCGTCAGTGCAGCATATGTAGGTGACGACGTGGGTACCATTTCAAGCTGAGGCGCAGGTTTAGCAGGTTGAGCGCGAGACTGCGTTGTGAAATCGATAGGTAATAGTTGGGGGTCGGTTGACGTTTTCTTGTCGTTGGAAACGCCGAACTTGATGTCCTCGAGGTCCACAATCTGCTCCTTCCTGCCTTTCTTCCGACTGTTCTCACTATTCTCGTCGTTTTCTTCATCATCGTCATCAATCTCTTCCTCGTCACTTTCGACGGGATCACCGCTTCCCGGAACACCCTCGCCCAGTCCTCCAGACGCCATTAAGTCGAACATAACATCGCGCAAGCCGTCACACCATTCACTCAAAACCTTTTGGATGTTGCCTCCTTTGACATCCACCATTCCTAACGGATATGCTCTCTTTTTCCCCGTCAGCTTGGCCATCCATCTGTCTACTTCTTTCGCCTGCGAACAGAACCCTTCTTCCTCGGTGGGCCAGCCTTCCCGATCCCCAAAACCGAAAACGGAATACCCGGCCAACTCAGATAGTGCAGACGTATCGATGCGGAAATCATTATGAGTTTCATCCAGATGACCCAAGAATGTATTGATCATAGTATCGATATTGTAAGTCGGGATCAAAATGCAGTAAAAGAACCTGGTATTCGGAGCGGAGTCTGGCGGTTTTGGAGCGGTGATGAAGTAGTCGTCGAGCTCGATGTACGACAGATCGTGTAACTCTGGGGTCAAAATGGTTCCTTTGCTATTCTCTGGTAATGGGAGGGCCGTCTGCTGAAGTCTATCGCAAAATGACTTGGCATATGTTTCAGTCGAAGCCGTCAAGGATGCGTAAAAGACCAAAGGCTGGATGGCAATATCCTGAGCTAGTCCTTCAGGGTTGGTCCGGTTTTTGGCGCCATTCTTCGCCGGTTTGGTGCCATGTACCCTCTTCGGCCCATTCGAAGGCTGCTTGGCTCTTTTATTGCTGCTATCAGCGGAGGAGGACCGTGAACTATCCCCTTTGGGTTGAGCGGCGGCTAGTGAATCATTTCTGGATAACGACTCAACTTCACGCTCATCAGATTTGGCATCTCGAGTTTGTTTATTCTTTTGAGAGGGAGAAAGTGAAGCCGGCGATGGGGTATCGGGTTTAGGATTTCTCGGGAACAGCTGCACGACAGCGAAAACCACAGGTGCGAGGAAGAGTATGGGGACTCGATATCGATGCCACAAGGAGAAAAGCCCTGTAACGATAGTGAGCAAAACGACCGCCAGAACGCATAGCAGGAAACTTAGAAATCAATATACATACCTTGGGCAGCAATCCCTAGCGCATCCCCGGCCATTTATTTAATTTAATTGTATGTTTGACACCTGCTTCGGCCAAAACCGCAGATCCATTAATGGAATAATATTTCCCGTTCTGGGCAGAATGAAGCTGGGTGTGGGGTCAAGAGATTCCGGATTACCTAATCAGGCACCTTTCAGTGGGCTGTTTGGCATGTTTGCTATGTTTGCTATGTTTACCCTGTTTGTCTACTGTGAAAATTTTTCCTCCCTCCACATGACTTGTCAAACCCTAAGCCAAGCCCATCCCTAATTGGCCTAATTTCAGCTAATTGGCATCTCGCTTACGACTAGCGCAGAACTAGCGCCTGCTGCCAAAAGTATTTAAACCTCCTTCATCCGCATCCTCTTTCTGAAATCCAGTCGACTTTACTTCAAGTAAGCACCCCCTACATTTTGCTCATTGCTTTAATTTTTTTTTATATCATCGCATACTAATACTATTCCCCCGTTACAGAGAATCATTTCTATAGTAAATCGTCCCACCTGATTTTTTCGCATTAGCGACTGAATCCCCAACCTTGCTGATGACCACCATGTCCCCAGCGCCCTAGAGTGAAGCCTTTATACTCCCGCCTCGATCGACTCGGGTTACATGTTTCTGGAGGCTTCGGCCACCGATTTATGTCCTCGTTTCAATCCAGGGAGTGGTGATGATCTTGACCTTACTTTGGTGTCTTGACTTCGGTCGGCCTGGTTTGGTGGGCGCTGCGGAGGTCTGAAAGGTCCCCTGCACCTTGTTTTTATTGTTTGGGATTTGGAGCGATTCTCTCGGATTTAAATCAGATCCTTAGGAATCCCCTGTCAGTCGCTAGGTTACACGTAGCTATTTTAAGACATAAATGAAAATATTTTTTTGGAAACTCTTCGCTTATTTGCTCCGGCTGCTTTAAATTTGTGGTCATTATTCTGTGAAATTTCCATGTAATACTCCTAGTGCAGTACATTGCGAAAGAAATCCGCCTTGTATTGTGCCATAAACATGAAATACAAACACCCTAAAAGAACTCATAATTGCGTGTTTACTTGAGCTGGCCTGACTCGTGGTTTATGTAAAAGTCGCTTCTCATTCTCACCACAGCTTTAAAAGTATTGTATTACTTGATATTATTGTTACTGCCCTCGTCGTCGAGCTTCGTCACGTTGACGAGGCGTTTTTATTCCCTCCGCCAGCATTACCACCAGCATTCCCTCCGCTTCCCGCTTTATTAAATCCGCCCTTACCTCTATTTCCCCGACGGGTCGGTCGTGGAGCAGCTGCTGGCCCTACCCCCCCAGACGTAACCCGTGCCGCAGGACCAGTCGGAGGTTGGCTCGGCCGATTGCTGCTGGCATTTCCCCTTGCCTGTGCAACGGCTGCACCCGATTTCCTCTCCAGAACCACAACCTGGCTTTGCGCTATCTGGACGGGGCTGGCTTGGATAGCCTTAGCCAACCCTTCTGGCTCCGCAAAATCCACGTACCCAAACCCTTTCTTCTTGTCTATCTCCACCTTGACAACTTTTCCAAAAGTAGAAAAGCCAGTCGCCAGCAACTCCTCAGTCACTCCCTGGGATGGATTAGCATGTTTTAAGAAGGCTTGTGTACCGGTGGGTTGAGGAGCTGCCTGTGTGGTAGCAACGTGTTTAGGTCCGGATGGTGTAGAAAGCTTTGCCGCGCTTGCTGGCGGGGGGTTTGTCGGTTTGTTCGCATTACGGCCTGCTGCTGTGTTAGACTGAGGGGAGGCCCTCGGCGGTTTTGCAATCGTGGGCTTCCTCGCTGATTCAGTTTCTTTGCTGGCTTTGGGGGAAGGTCGTTTGCCACTATCCCCGTTCGAGAGAGCAGGTGCTTTAGCAGTCTCACTTGTTAATGGCGGCGATGCAGCTTCTCCGTTCGTTGGTTTCTCTGGCCTTCTTCGTGGGGCAGTTGGAGCAAGTCCCAGGTCCCGACGTAGAATTTTAGTCGCAGCACTCATGCTTCCCCGCTCTCGCTTGCGCTCAGGAGGGGGGGCTGTCTGGGGGGACGCTTCTTCCTTTGGCGGCCGCGATGCAATTGTCTTCCCCAGTGCCTTTGACATCTGGCTACCAGTCTGTTTGTTAACTGCCTTAACTGCTTCCTTGGTAGCCCTGTCAATTTTCGACTGTCTGTCTCCCGGTGATGGCGTCGCCTTCTCCGCTCGGCTTAACAACTTTTTAGCATGGACTCGTTCCACCTTGGCGTCCTTTCCCTCCCTCTCGCCACGACTGTGCCTCGAGGATTTAGCCGGAGAACTGGCCTCCTTGCCCTTATTTGCCTTTTTGTCTTTTAAAAACTGGATTAATGGTGTTATCGTTGGTTTCTCCTCCTTTGTATCCTCCGCCCCGATATCCATGGTAGACTTGGTTACAGGGTTGGTTAGGCTCTCGAGGAATGCGATGAAGTCGGAATCTAGGTCTATTGTTCCCTGGCGACCATCCTTACGAACCCTGCTTCCGGGAACACGGGGGTAAGGCGCATATTCCAGCGCCGGTGGCCCAAGGAGAACAGGATCACGACCAGTGTTCCGGGCGTCTTGAAATGCCGATACCCGGACTTTTTCGGATAATTCTTCAACTAGTGGCACGGACGTAACACGTAGATATACCCTCGTAGGTCGAGAAGGCTTTGCCGGACTAGCATCGTGGATTGATTGTCAATGAACCATTCAATCCCATCCCATCTCATCCCCATTGCCCTGGAGGGAGAAAACATGACAAGACTCACTCTTTAGAAACTTTCCCTTCCTTGTAGTGAAACCAATCAACTTTTCCATTCCCGACCTTCCACTCATCGCCCAGGGCTGCCTCAAATTCCTGAGGCGTCAGACCAGGCGGAAGCCTCCGAATGAGCAGTTTCAATCGCGGAGCAGCAGCTTTGGAGCTTGGTTTGTTTGACGATCCTTTTTGTGTGGCAGACGCAGAGATGGGTAGAACGCCAGCAGACGATAACTTGGGGGATGGGGGCGCCATGGTGAGTGGTCCCTGCAATGTTGTATTGATGAAGGGGGTCTGCTGCTACATGTGGTCATGTACGTAAGGTCTCAAGGTTGTCTGTATGATGACGGTTGGTCGTGTTGAATAAGTCAGTCAACCAGCCAAGACATTCTGAAGATCGCCCAAACCACGTGAGCTAGATAGTTTCTTAAGTACAACAACAAAAAGCACGCTAGGGGACGTTGACGACAGAGATACAGATATTTACAGAGAAGAAATAAAGTTAGAGTTATAATTCACCGAATAGATCCATGTCGATTTCCAATTCGTGTGCTCTCTCTCACCTTAATTCCCCTCAATATACCTCAAAGCATCAACTTGGCTAATCTACCACATATATGTTGTATGTAGTTACCTATCCTCGGCATGCCTCACCTGTAAAGCTTTTATTCATACACTATTCCCCACAAAGGACATGAGTTCACCAGACCCTTGCTTTTGCGGAGTTTGAGTTGAGCTCCAGGGCTGTCAAACATGAGCTTAATTAGTTCTGGTTCCAGCACAAGCATTCAAACACCAAGCGAAGGTTTGAGCAAATTAACAACAAACCTGCAGAAACCAGAAATTCAATCCAGGCTGTATTTCCCCCCCCTCTCACTACGTATTTGAACCAAGGATAAATTCCCGTTCTATGAGGATCTCTCCGTGGCCTTTCTCGGTTCCCTCTCAAAGCTTCCAGAGATGTGGCTCGCGCTTTGCTCTTTTTTGGAAGTTACTAGCGTAAAAACCGTTGGAAAATCGCGAGATATTTTGCTCAAATATACTCACGTAGCTTCAAAAGTATCCACAGGTACGGTGTGCCAAGACGCCAGTTACACACAGTTGTGCAGTTGGATATGGAGAGCTTTTCTATTTATTGCCTGGGAGTTTGCTTTTTTTCTTTTTTTTCTTTTCTTTTTATAGTTAAGGTTCGTTACCCAGAGTAAACAAGGACCCAGCAGTTTCCCTTCGAGCCTAAAATTTTGGGGGGATGTGTGCGTGCGGTATAAAGGAGGAACATCCCCTGTTATTCAATATTTGCTACATTCGCATGTAGTGCAAGTTTTCTAGTTGTTCCATTTTGCAAGATTCAAAACCCTTTTTTTGTTTTGATCTCGAAGCAAACCCGGCATCAAAATGGATATGACAATGAGCATGACCCATGGGGCGCCAATGCCGACCTCTACTGCTGCTAGTAGTATGAGTGGCATGGGTGGCATGGGAGGCATGCGCCATAACGGCTGCAAGATTTCCGTAAGTCTCGGTGTTTGGATAGAATTGATGAATTTCTCAGCTACGCAACAAGGGGCCTAGGGCTGACAACATTTTTATTTTAGATGCTTTGGAACTGGAATGTCATCAATGCCTGTAAGTGCCTCCCAACGCTCCTTGAATACTCCATTTCCTCTTCAGAAACGTTTCAGTGCCCCTGACATGGCTGTTCTGAAGGCTTCATTTCATCGTCATGGAGAATCACATCTAGGGGCATGTTTGCAGGATCATGCATCGGCGTCATCGTCCTCGTCATGTGTCTTGAATTCCTCCGACGCGCCGGCCATGAATACGATAAATACATTGCTGGCAAAAGCAACCTCTTCACAGGACGAGTGAACCGATCAAGCGTAAGCGTAAGCCCAAAGTCGACATCTAGTGGCTTGGAATCTCCGGACGAGGCTCCGCTCTCTCCACGAAAACGAAAACGTGCCGCACGACCGACTCTGCTTCAACACACCGGCCGCTCGCTGCTGCACATGGTGCAATTCGGAGTTGCATATTTCGTCATGCTGCTAGCCATGTACTACAACGGGTACATTATCATTTCCATCTTGATTGGGTCATTCCTCGGCGCGTTTGTGTTTTCGTGGAAGTCGGAAGAGGAAAAGTTAGTATCTTAAACAAAACCTTAACAAAACCTTTGGTCTAAAGGTTGCTGTGTTTTATTGCCCACCCTCGTTTATTATTTAGATACTAATGGGACATTTGTCGTGACAGTGACGCCTGTTCGGTGACTGTCTGCTGTGGCTAGGTAATACCCAGCACAATCTCTATACCGAGGTACCCCGTATATACATGGACCAGTCTACGGCTACAGTTAAATAAACGAGAGCCTGAAAAAAATATAATGCGTGTGATGTTTTACCTTTCTTACTATTGAACAAAGGAGAATGGCTTATAGATTTAAATGTGAAGACTTCCATAACTAAATGTAATTCTTAGTTGGGATGAGGCAATCAACGCCTGTAAAAAAAAAAACATACAGTGGATGTTCTCAAACAACGCCCAAGACTAATATCCCCATCGCACCTCAACGGGACTCTTCAAGAAAAACGCCGTTTTTATTAGTTCAGGCGCAAAGAGAGTTTGTTTCAATTTAAGCACATTATCGATCAAGGCCAGAGCCAGAACCGGATTCTTCTCGGTAGGTCGATCAAGTTCCGCCAAAGCAACAAACCGGTCCCTAAATATATATATTTTCGCCAGAATGGCTGAAAACGAAGTGCCAAATCAGGCCCAAGTATCCCTCTTCGAAGCAGTGCTTCACAAGCCCTTCTCTCCCTTGTGCGATCAATGATCTCATATTCTGCGATTGATGCAATGTCTTTTGTTTTACGCTTGAAATCATATGCTACCAAAGCCATAGTAGGATAGACATTATGCCAACAAGCAAGAATGAGATCATCAAAATTTTTATGACGATAAAGTTCGGGAAACTCCATTTCCCCAAATCGACGATCCCATTCTGCTGGGCTGAGGACAATGCCGTCATAGGGTTCGTGGCCATATACCATGAAGTACAGAAGTGTCCCAACTGCAAATTGTTCAGTTCTGGCAGAACAGAGACCGTATGTGCCTTTCAATGGTCCAGCAAGTATTGGTTGCGCCCGTGGAGGCAAGGTACCTTCAAGAAACTGTCCAATGGTGGTGGCACGACCAAAATCGGCCAGTTTCAAGTTGAAATCCTTGTCAAGAAGACAGTTGCTTGCATGCAGATCATTGTGACAGAAGCCCATTTTTTCGACGTATTCAAGAGCAGAGGTGATCTGTTGTATCCATCGAGCGATGAGGGCAGGATCCTCATATTCCTTCACTCTGATGAGACGCCCATGAATACCATTAGAACTTGCCTCTCGTTCCTGGCGTTCATAGAAGCGAGGGGTGATTGACTGATGCGTGCAGTAGGATAGAAAAATATGGTCCGGGAGCGCGAGAAAACATTCAACAATATTCGAACATCGATCCTGGCGCTCATTAAGGCATTTGTAAAAAGCGATTTCCTTGATGAAAGGATGCTCCGCTGCCTCCTCGTCAGGGGTTCGGTCACGACGAACGGTTTTCACCACTATAGCTGGAGAGACGTGGTAGATATAAGCGTCGAGTCCACCGCCAACCCAGTTATGTTTCTCGAGAGTATCAGCGTAGTGAAAGCCCATGGCAAATCGCGACACATAGAATCGTAATTGTAGCCGCACAGAGATTTGAACAAAGATATATAGACGTCTGAGCTGCGGAAATATACAGCCACACCACACTGAGATTGGGCTTGGAGGGGAGGGAAGAGTTTTCAACTGGGAGAAGAGAGATGGGAGCACCGAGTGAGTCGGATATTGGCGCTCAAATTCAATGGTGAGGGCTAACTACATCCTCAGGTACAGTTGACTATTCGGACAAATGTCTGGCAAAGGCATTTTTCTAAGTACCTAGGTATCTACCCAATCATTACTCCACCTGACGCTCTTTTCTAAATTATATCCTTTAGTTCCGAATTTATTGCCAAGGAAGGCTTGAAATGTTATTGTACGGAGTATTCTTAGTTTAATGCAGAGAGCATTGTGGTGGATCCATATGTTAGCATCCATGCCAGACTATCCCCTCATCTGGAAATCAGGCACAATTAGCGCGGTTTTTTAGCGTGTACATTAGCATATTAAAAATGCAAAAACTACTGAATTATATGAGAGATCAGCTGTATTAGCATGTTTTAATGTAATTTATATAATCTATTCAATCTAGCTCTAATTAATATCATGAGAATGAAACTTCTGT
>PDND01000211.1:0-45908 GCA_002572855.1 [Emmonsia] crescens
CGATTTCGGCCTTCCAGGGTTCGCGGTCTTTTTTTTTTTTTTTTTTTTTTGCCAAAGAAGCGGGATTTTCTGAATACAGACGGCGAGGGGTGGATTTTTATAGTCGTGCATTGATTAGGCCGTGTTTCAACCGTCGACAAGTCGCGGATCTTGATCTGCTTGGAAAATATGTGCGGAGACTTGTGAGGCGGATTCCGAAGGGATGGCTCGATGGTCGATTTTGAAGGGGGATTTGAGCAGACTTACGCTGGGCTTTATGGCTGAGTTTCTGTTTGGGAAGAGTGTGGATAGTTTGGTATTCTGGCGGGGATGTGGATGTGGATGTTGTGGCGCAGGGGTTTGCCGATGCCTTTGGCTATGGAGCAGACGGTTCTTGCAGTTCGAAATCGCATGTGACGATTTGCCAGCTGGCACTATGACGGGAGGTTCAATTAATGCATATCGTGTCATCGCAGAGAGTTTATCGGGGAATATATGAAGGATATCCTAGAATCGAAACAAGATCAAACAATAGGTCGTTATTATGTATGTACTCAACGAGCTCGCCGAGTTGACAAAAAAAGACCCCCCCCCCCGGATGAGATAAAAGATCAGGCGATCAACTTGTTATTCGCAGGACGGGATATCGCGACCTCATTGTTTTGTTCTAGCTCGACAGGCAGATATATGGAACAAACTTGCGAGCAGAGGTAGTGTTTTTGCGCAGGATCCCCCTCCGGTCATATGGCAAAATTGAAGACGCCGACATATCTGCAACCAGCATTTTCCATTAATGAAGATGAAGGTAAACTTTTATATATATATATGTCAAACTCTTTGGAGCGATGATGTCTCTCTCTCTCGAAATCAGAGCAATTTGCGTTGGCCGAGGCATTGCATACACGCTTGTTTGGTTCTATCAGCAATTTCAGATGATTGAGAGTTGTGATGATAGGGGGTTTGGTTTGAGTAGTTGGGTTTGTCGCTGGTGCGGGGTAATGAAATTTAAATGGCTTTCACACTGGCATATAAGAAGAAGAAGAAGAAGACGTTCTTCGTCCTCTCCTTTGGGTCGTTAAACATGTGGTTGGGCAGCTATGAGACACTGATGATAAGTGAAATGTTGTGAGCTCCTGATAGTGATATAACTATGTATGAAATGCAAAAAGACAATTTCTTGAGTTTTTTCTCTTTCTTCTTCTTTCCCTTTTGCTTTTTTCGTATGTGTTAAATAATCTCGTTCGCGCGGAAATCATTGATGCTCCTCGAAACCGAGGGCTAACGTGTTCGTTTTCTCCCATCCTTGGCTTCTTCGCCAGTTTTTAACGAAACAAGGTCAGAAAAACAGGAACAGGAACAGGAACAGGGTTAGTCAATTATATCTCCAACCAGGGCGCAGGCAGGGCGCAGACGGCCCGAGAATCCGTCCGTCCGTCCGTCCGCCCGTTTCAAATATATGTATGGAAATACGAGTTAACGAGTTCAAGAGACGAAGAATAAAACAAAGCGAACCTATGATTCTCCCTTGAAATCACGTCCCATCACATAACCACATATAGATCAATCTCTTCGCGATTATCAGCACAGGAATCCCCTCATGAAGGAGGCCCAAGGAATATTTTCTCCCCACAGCTCTCTTGTTCGGCATTCATCATATCTAGAGCTCTCCTCTCCTCATTTACTCCCCGGTCGAGTCCATATTCAGATAATGGGGACGGAGATAGCTTTAGCTAGATGTAATTTGTATTCTGGTGATGTATCTTGCAGGAAAGGGTTGGATGGACTTATAGGTATCATGTACAGTCCCGCAACGAACGGCTTTGAATTTGCAGTCTATCTCTCTGTTTTCTTTTGCTCTGTGCCAATGAAGCCGCATACAAGAGACTAGGAGCTAAGGTTATAGTGGATTTGTGAGCTGTTCGGCGCTCCCAGCATGGATATGGATATGATATAATTTAAATGCTGGACTTTCCTTTGGAGTTCATTTGGCAATGAAGCCAAAACCACACAACCCCTGCAAATAATTTGCTATTACGGGCATACCTAAAAAATACTTGATAGTAAGTAACCCGGATACATGAATACTAGTTTCGGGCAGAACACAAGGATCGGCATTAGCAAGACAGCCTGGCACAGCTCACACAGAGCCCATAACCCATAACCCATAACCCATATCAAATGAGGCGAGTCTTCAGCCAACTGTGTGCTAGAAGGAAGTTGGCAGTTGGTAGTTGGTAGTTGGCAGTTGATACATAGTTGGCAGTTTGGTAGTTGGTTGGCCGCTGCATGTTTCAAAGTTGTTCCGTGTGCCTGGCAGACCAAGTTCAAGTCCGGCACAACGATAATCCAGGCCGAGACACTTGTCCAATCGCGGCCAAGGGTGACTGCCAAAAATGGAACATTCGGGGCCAAACAGCAACACTAATCCTGATACGGCTAGAGCCAGCGGTGTGCTGCCACCACCTGGGCTGTGAGGGGCTGTTAGGCTGTTATGTAATTCGCTAGTAACCCTTTTGAGTGTGGCAGGTGCGACTGGGGATCCTGGACTGGACTGGGCTCTGTTTGTCTGTGTATGTCTGTGTATTGTCTGTGTGTGCCTGTGTGTGTGTGATTCCCCCTCCTGCCATTTTTTCATCGCTGACAGTTTTGTCTCTCTTCTACATCCCAACTTCAACTTCGACTTCGACTTCGACTTCGACTTCAACTTCAACTTCAACTACACTCACTCCCATACACGCCATACACGCCATACACTACATACTACACTACAATACTGCACTACATACACTACATACACGCCATACATACACGCCCCATCGCCACATAGCCGTTTCATCTAGTTTCTTCCTATGTTTACAGTCCCGCTCTTGGCCCGATAACGGCTTTTTCCCTCTTCTTATCCTCGAATTTTATCCTCCACCCAGTACCTCTCTCTCTCTCTCTAACTCACCTATGTGTTCTCTCTGGAAATACCGTCGCGGCCGTCGCCATCCTTCATTCTGACCTCACTGAACTGGTATAGCTGGTCCTAGCCAGCCCAGGCACAGCACTAATCGTATTACTTTTACATTTTTTCTTTCGTCTTTTCGTTGCGCTGTGTTTCTCGTTTAAAATCACTTGCCATGGCCATATGGCCCTTTGGCCGTCGCAGGAAACGGTCCCGAAAGGCTGCGGACGACGAGACTTTTTCCGGTCCTACCACTGGTGATCCTCTGGTACACTCTCGCGGCTTTGGGAGCCATGGCTTCCAGCAACCTAATATTCAGGCCCATTCCCACGGGTCCATCTCGGGTTCTGGGAAAGCTACCAGGAGAGACAGTAAGCGGAGGAAACGGAATAACATCCTCCCTACAACAAACGACATACACGAGAACGATACGGCCCGCCTGACTGAATTACCCCCCGGCGCCCACTCCATCGCCTCTGCCCGCTTTCATCGCCAACCTGCTTCGGTCGATACTTCTCTCTCGAGGAATTTTGCCGCATCACCCTCACATTATCGTCACTATGCAGGCACCGTCTCGCAGACGAGCCTTGGACAACCCCCGACACTGCACGGTCGCCGGAGCAGTACTGAACCCAGCGTATTCAGACGGAAATCTTCAAAGCGCAGACAGAACGATTATGCGAGGGAGCTGGAAATTAAAAATATGAGCAGCCATGTTATTGTCCTAAGACGACCTTCTACTACAGTGACCCCTCCCCCGCAGTGGTGGGAGTCCAACAAACGAGGGACGAGGAATATAAAGACTGCCCATGGGGCGGTATCATCCCAAGTATCTCTACCGGTTGATTCAGGTCGAAGTTCCCCTTTCGATCTGGAACCTTGTGCATACAAAGTCAGCGCGTTCGCCGCCCTGACTCCCCGACCGATCCTGAGATATGCAGAACCTCCGCAGTATAGATTAGAGACGAGGGATAATTCTCGAACATCTATGAGCAAAGAATGGAGACAAGTTATCCCCGCGGAGGAACTGACTCGCATTTCCCGCATCCATGACCTTGCGGATGATATGGATGCTGGCGCTCTGAGAGAACTGATGGAAAGAGATCGACGGCGGAAAGAAATGAAGCGGCTAGCTGACCAACAGAAGCTGCAGAGAAAACTACAAAGAAGAGCAGACCTCCAGCGTGAACAAGAACGACGGAATCCGCCCCCCTCACAACTTGCGGCGTCGGGAGATGGAATTGACGACCCACCTGCTAGTTCTGTGCCTGGTTCTGCCGAAAGGATTGCTGTGACTATTCCAGACCGTACATCTGCAGAAACCTTGGAGGCCGCTGCTTCATCTGGGTCATGGCTACAGGACCCATCCAAAGAAAGCCTACACCACATTGCCTCTAACCTGAAGGACCAACCGTTGACAAGAGTCAACAGTGGTTCTGCTGTGAGCCGTTCGCCACACGGACGCGCAAGTAATGCCAGCCACGATATTAGCATGTCTGGTATGAGTGGACAGCATTTCATAGAGCCGATTCACCGGGTCAGGGACACGGGCAACGCTAGAACGCTTCAGCCCCCGGAAACCGCGCGCAGTTCGACAGCAGATATGCCCCTGAATTTTGAACTCGAGAAGCATCATTCTGACAACGCTGGAAAGCTTTCCACTTCGTGGACGGCGTTCTTCCGACGTGGTGGCTCTCGGTTTCGACGACAAAATACGGAGAGGACGAAGACACCGTCGGAGTTTTCAATCCCATCTAGAGAATCTTTTCAAAGAATCAACCAACAACCAGCACCAGCGCAACCTATTCCAATTCCGGAACGAAGCTACATGCGCCCTGGTATCCTTCCTCGATCCCAATCTATATTTACAGAACATTTTACCGACCCCATCAATGAATCCCCACTACCACCCAGACGCGAGTTCCAATCGTCAAGCGACCCTCACCTTTCATCCACGCCTGTCAGATCATCACCCGCAGTAGGTGCTACAGGTCGTACTACGGCTGCTGTTGCAAATAATGAACAATACAACGTGAGCAGGGACTCTGCCGTTGTTACACCTGAACAGCCCGACTATAGCCGTTCATCTGGTGCAGGCAGCCCAGAGACCAATGCTGAGAGCATTTTACTAGCCCACTCACTCGCCTCCATAGACTCTGAGGGCTCATGGCTTTCTGGGCGACCTTCCCGACGCCTCTCCCACCCCCCTAAGAATTCGAGCAGTGCGAATTCCACAAGGGAGAGACTGGACGAGTATGCGGAATACAAACACAGGGATGATAAAGACCGCCATCTGACTGTCGACGATCATCACCATGACCCTCAACCACCTTTACCATTAAAGGAAGACGACAACGGAGAAGAAAAAGAGACCTTCCACGCCAGCGTCGGGAAACGCGCCCTCCTCGTCCGCCCAGACCGCCGCCCATTCTCCAACAACGCCAACATCATCGTCGACGACCACATTTACATGGAAACAGGAGGCGCAGGTGTGGGTGTGGGTGTGGGTGTGGGAGGAGGCCAATCAGATGCCGACTCTCCCAGCGCAGGTAGCCCGCTCGAGGCCGAATCGGAGCTCCGCCGCGCAACCAGTGTGGATCTGGGCAAACAGCATGTGCGCCATATTAGTGCGGGGAGCGCGAGGCTGCTGGAGATTTCGCGACGGGCGTCGGAGGCTAGGAAGCTGAGTGTTGATTCGGCTGGCAGTGGTGCGTTGCCAAAGCATGCGTAGACGTTCTGAATAGGGGGGGCGCTATGGTAGGGGAGGCATGATGGAGGAGGAGATGGTGATGATGATGGAGAAAGCAAGACGGAGCACGAAACATTATGAACGGATGATGACGGGGAAGGAGGAAGAAAGAGAAGGAAGCAGAAGCTTTTTCTCTAACTGGATTATTAGGCAAGCCCGCCCACACTCTTTTGGTCTTTTTTTCTTTTTCTTTTTTTTTGGAGAGATGGATGTTAGATGATATACGCAGATGGCGTTATATTGGAAACCACCAGGGACAAAAAAGGGGACAAAAAAGCAAGAAAATAAAGAACAAAAAAAAACAAAATCCCCGAAAGCAAAAAAACCAACTTGTCACACTGCCAAAACTCAACAGCAGTGACATATCACACTCATTTACATCGATTTCCCCCTCCCCTTCCCCCCTTCTTTTTTCTTTTGTCATTTCTTTGCTTCAAAACTTATTATAACTCTTTTTCACCATGGGCTTTGTGATGATAATCTGGATGGAGACTGAGCGCTCTACGCTATTTTTTTTACATATAAAAAAAGAAAATCTTCCAACCTCAAAAAATTTCCTTGCTACTCTTGCATATTATACATTCTATCCTTCTGCTCATCATTGTGTATTCTTTCTCTTCTTCTCTCATCCCTTCTTCGCTTTGCATGTGCTAGGCTAGACTAGATCCTACTTGGTTTTTTTCAGTTTGTTTAACTTCCCTATCTCTTCCCCCCCCACCCCCCCCTCCCCTCTATCTTCTTTTTTTTGATTTGTTTGGGCCTTTTTCTGCTTTAAATTTTATTTATATTCCCCATTACGTCAGTGTTTTTCAGTTTTTAGGCCTTTCGGTTCGGTTTTCTTTTCTTCTTTATTTTTATTTTTTCGTTTTGTGTGACATTTGGGAAATGAAATGCTGGAGAAATTTAGCATCAGGGAGCACATGCACGCAGGCAGGCAGGCATGTTATTTGGAAATGGAAATTGGAAATTACTAGGTACTAGATTAGATCTAAAGGGGAAGAAAGTGGCCATATTGGAAATTATCTTGTCTCTCATCCCATCACTGTATCATAAATCCATTATACAGACTGAGTATATGTACAGTACCTCAACAATAAGACAAATAATCATTCTTCATAAGTGTATAACGGTACACCAGAATGCACAACCTTGCTATTTATAATATTCCTGTATTGTCTGGATGTTACATACCCCACATAAGCGGCGCACGTATATAGGTACGGAGTGGAGTTAGTTCCATGGGTGTGTATCTCGGATGTTTCCTGCGGTATTCTGTACCGCCAAAAGTGACCTAGGCGTAACATTGCAAAAATCTCTGATTTCAAATCTGCTGTCGAAACAACAAAACTCTGATAAAACCCCAACATCAGAATAGACAGAGTACATACATGTACTGAATGCACCATCAACCCCCCGTTTAGACGATCAGTCAGGGATTTCAAATTATTGCCAGCCAATTACCCTACCATACCCAGCTACATGTACTGAGGTTTCTCCTCCCATCTATTCCCCCCCCCCCTCCCGCCCCTTTCGTGTTACGGATAAAAATCGATTTGGAATCATCAAGCCACACTAATACTAAAGTGTAAAAACAAATTAATTTGATTAAAAAAATTAATTAATATTAAAAAAAAAAAACATAAAAATTAAAAAATTAAAAGCAAGGCAGAAACCACAGACGAAAAAAAAAGCCAAGCAATGTTCCCGAAGACGTCATTGCGGGCAATCCACCAGCGCCGATTCCTCCCACTACAACCCCTCCTATATAACCCACTACTACGACTACCACCACCACTATATAATAACAACCATCCCGCTTCCACCGTGGCCTCGCTTCGTCCCTTGTCCTTGTTGCGCACATCTACAACTTATACAACTTCTACTACATCCAGATTCATCACTCTATCCCCACTTCAAAGGAAATCGCCTTTCACCTCTTCCGCCCGCAACAACTTTAGACCTACCTCAGGCACAATGGTTGTTCATAATCTGCGAGAGTAAGTTAAAACCCATCTTTGACCCCCGCCCCATCCCCTCTCACTTCATTCCATCACCATCACCATCACCATCATCATTATCATCATTATCATCATCATCATCATCCCTACCCAACAAACCCTAATCGCTTTCATCTCTTCCCTTCCCCCTCCTCTCCCCATCCCAAATCCCACATCCCACACCCTAACCACCAGAAAACTAACAAATCCCACCCAGCCGCGCCGCCTTCGAATCCGCCGTCTCCTCCACCGACGCTGCCGCTGCCTCCACCGCTACAACCACCGGCCAAAAGACCCCTCTAATCGTCATAGACTGCTTCGCAACCTGGTGCGGCCCTTGCAAAGCTATCGCCCCCAAACTCGTCGAGTTCTCCGAAGCATACCCAAACGTCGGCTTCTATAAAGTCGACGTCGACGAGTGTCCCGATATCGCGCAGGAGTTGGGCGTGCGGGCGATGCCGACTTTTATCTTTTTCAAGGATGGGCAGAAGGTTGATGAGGTGCTTGGTGCGGTGCCGCCGGCGATTGAGGCGATGATTAAGAAGCATGCTTCATAGAGGGATGTTTTTTTTTTTTAATTTTTTTATTTAACTGAAAGGGGGGGAAGTTGGGATATGAAGGGGTTATTTTGTATGCTATTGTCTTCATATCTTCTTTTTTGTATGTATGTATGTATGTTCCCGATGAGGGATTGGGAATATATGAAATTAGAAAAAAACAAAAACAAAAATAACTCCCAAAAATGGAGGATTGATTTGATGGAAAGAGAGGGCCAATGGGATATCATAAATACATACTAGGGGCTAATACACCTGTTTGTAAGGGTTGACTTATAGGTCTTTCTTTCAGAAAAAGAAGAATGAACCATATTCTATCATCTTCTCCATTCATAACCTTTTTGTCTTTCTTTTTGAAACTATCTATAGATACTAAAAATATGTCCATAGCTCTGCTTCATAGAAAGAAAGAAAGTAATTTTTCTGCTGATGCGCTGATCAGTGTCACTCACTGTATATAATTCAGTATCTAGAGAGTTATCTACTTCATTCTCTACAATCTAAACCATATTGTAGCTCAAAGAAGAAGAAGAAGAAGAAGAAGAAGAAGAAGAGAATTTTACATCTCATGATAACAAAAAATAACAAAAATGCAGGGTGTCAAGAGAGAAGAGACACAGAGAAAGAAGCAAGAGTATTATTTTCAGACTAACTTTATCATTGTTGCTGTGATTGCTGCAGTTGATTCAGAAAGTGACAGTCTGAGAAAAAACTATTGAGAGAGAGGAGAAGAAGTGATTGCAGTAAAGAGTTTTCTTTTCATTCATTTATTCATTGTCTTTGTTAAACAGAAGAGGGGAAAAGGTAGAGGCTAGAAGGTGAAGACTGAGAGATGAAAAAAGAGAAGAAGAAAAGAGTGGCTGAGACAGCAAGAAAATATAAAATAACTGATATAATGGCGACTAAAAACTCCTGTTTCTTCTACAAGAGCGAGAAGAGAGGAAGAGATAAAAATAAATAAATATCTAGATAGCTTAACTTTCCTTTTTCTTCTTCTCTTCTCTTTTTATTCTTCTTAGAAGATCATACTATGGCTGCACTGCACACATAGATAGATATCATCATGATTTATTATATGAAGAAGAAGAAGAGAAGAAAGAAAGAAACTCTCAAACAACAGTTTGAATTGCCGTACCTACTATCTACCTAGCTAGGTACAGAGTAGGTGTAAATAAAAGTAAATAAAAATGTGATGAGAAGCAGTTAAGCTAAGTTAAACTAAACAAACAAAAGATGACTTCCCAAATACATGCATGCATTACCCTGAAAATGATGAAACATATAGAAGGAAAGAAAGAGAAAAGAGAAAAAGAGAAGGGGGGAATAATGGTGGTTGGTTTAGTGGGAAGGGAAGAGGGAGGAGAAGAAGGGGAATAGACAAAAATGGAACGAAAAAGTAAGAACATATCATGGAGATTTTTTTATAAAAAAACCTTACAAAAAACTGCCGCCCTCCATGTATCAATATGGTTTGCATGATTGATTGTGTGAGTATGTTTATATGGGGAATGCCAGAGGGATTTTTTTCTTTATCCATCCAGTTAAAAGAAAAATGAAACGAAAACGATGACGCCGATATGATGATTGATGCGTTTCGTTAGCTCAGACGAGGGGTAAAATGGGGAGAGAAGGGGAAGAAACGTCCGTCTGGGGAAGAGAGAAGAAGAGGAAGAAGAAGGATAGGAAGAAGAAGCAGAATAAAGAATAAAGGAAAAAGGAAAAAGGAAAAAGTGATAGAAATTTCGTGGGACCATTATGCAGGAAAGAGCAAAGACGACCGCCCCCAATGAATGATGTAACTCCGAGCCAAGAGATGAAGCGAGACTAGACGAGAGGAAGATGACAGACGATAGACGAAAGGCGAGAGGAGAAAGGGCGAAAGGAGAAAGTAGAGGGGGAGAGGAAAGGAGAAAGACAAAAACAAAACCCGTTCTAACACTGTTGCTGTTGAAAAGTGGAGAGAGAGAAGAAAGGGAATATACATTGCATTGCAATATGGTGAGAGGATAGAGAGAGAGCTACAGCAACATTTTTCTTTTTCAGAATGAATGGCAATGGCATTGGGAAATGTGATATCCAGAAGTCCATTTATGATGATGAACTACTTCATAACCACTGAGCATATATATGTATATATGTGCGTGTGAGTGTTTGTGCGCGTTAATCCATGGCGTGCATGATTCATTCATCCTCCTCCTCTTCCTTGTAGTCACTGTCAGCGTCATCATCACCATCATCATCATCATCACCGTCATCGTCTTCATCATCATCATTATCATCGTCGTCGGCTTTGCGGTTTGAGACTTCAGAACCTTGACTGGCACTGGGCGACAAGGTCCTATCACTACCCAAATCGCCATCATCGTCGTCTTTTTCAATTGATTTGATCACGGCGCCATTGGCTTGATTGACGAGGTGATGTTCCTTCGCGGGGAGTTCGGCGCTCAGAGTGCGCGTGGTAGTGCCAGTGCGGTTGCGGGCGCCAGTTCCCAAATTCCCACGCCCAGTGTTGACGTCGTCATTTCGGTTTCCATCGTCTTCATCATCATCGTCATCAGCATCATTGTTTCTGTTGTTGTAACTATTGCCATTATTATTGTTGTTAACCTCAATTGCGAACACCTCACTCCGATTCCCGAGAATATCAACCGTGACATCCTCCAGCATACGGCGTTTTCGACACCTGCCACGGGAACGGCGGGTGGCGGGGCGTATGATGCCGTCTTCCTCGTCTGGGTCGCTGTCGTTTGCGGACCGTTTGCTTGTCACGCTGTGGCGGGAGGAAGAGCGTGAAGAAGAACCCAGGCCGATTCCGGAAGAGGGACTCATTGTTGAGGATGATTTGGGATGAGAACCAGGGCTGCGAGCAGTAGTAGGAGTACGAGTTGTAGCTGTAGAAGGAGGCAGTGATGGTGAGAAGGGGATCGATGATCTGGGTAAGGAACGGTTGTTGTTTTCAACTAGTCTGTTGAGAGCAGCGGTGATGTTGGGACTACACTCTCCAATCATGGCTCTGATTGACTCGTCGTCGTTTGCTGGGACTCTTTGTCCGAAGATGGTTATCATCCAGTGCATATCAGCTGGATGAGCGTTGTTGGAATTTCGGGACTCTGACGGAATAATCTCCGGTTTAATTTCTTGGTCAATCTTCGGCTCTTTGCTTTGAATTTCTCTGAAGATAAGATCGGCCTCCTTAAGTCGTTCTGGAAGGCTTGGGTGTCCGAAATGTGGTCCATCGAGATTCCGTACTGAAGAATAGTGTTTGAACGTCTACAAGAAATGTTAGCCCAGGCTAAAACATGATATTTTAATTTGGGGGTGTTCCCATACGTGAAAAGCAAGATGTATAACTTCCCGTTTGGGATCTGCCTCAGCAAAGAAGTTTTGGAATCTCTGGACTCCGTCTTTCGAATATACCAGCACATCCAGGCCATAGACCTGGCAGAAAGCCTGGATTTCGGGAGAGCCTCCCCAAGCATGCTTTTCCTTCATCTCGTTGAGCATGAGTTTAAATTTCGCCGCTTGCCCTTCAGCAGTAGCAGCTCGGTCTACATTGCTATAAGCCAGACGAGCAGCTTGAGCAGCGTTCCTTCTGGGGGCTCGACGCTCTCCGCCTACATCTGCGGTGAAATCCTTGAAGTACTCTGCATTGTCCCGCATGTGCTGAACCAAGCGTTCTCGGATCTCAATGTGGCTCTCGACGTTTCCATATAATTGGTCAGAGAGGGAGTAGAAGAGACAATTTCCTAAAAGCAAGTCCACATACATCAGCCATCTACCGATAGGACAAAGAAGAACAAAGAGAAGAAGTACTCACCGTCGCCCAGGACAGGCATAGCATACAGCTTAAAGTAGTCAAGGCATCCCAATTTGAGGCTGCTCTTGCTAGGCATCCCGGCCATGGCCATCTCTAGATGCATTTTCATGGCACTGTCTTCGGGAGGGCTTGTCCCGTTACCAGCAGGACCAGAGGAAGGGGATTTTCTTCGAGCCATGATAGGGACGATTCTGGGGTTGGAGGGTGGTGGAAGGTTAGCCATGGTTGCAAAGGAACGGTTCTTAAGGACTTCATCTGGGAATGGTTCTTTCGTCGGGCTTCCGTATTTTTTTTATCTCGCGGGGGTGAGGGGCGTATGAGTGAAGGGAAGAGAGGGAAATATAACAAAAAAAGGTGAATATTTCTAGATAAAATAATGAGACAATGTGGCTGGGTGAGAGGGGATATGTAGGTAGTAGGGTGAATAGCAGAAATAAGTGAATATGTTGTTGTTTATGTAGTGGTGGTAGTGGGTGGTGGTTGGGGTTGTGTATAGCACCACGCGTGAATGAATATTAAAGACTAGATCCCCCGTCTTGTCTAATTGGGCAGCTATCAAGGCGAATGAATACCACCGCCTCTCGACACCACAGACCAGGCTGCGGGGGGTTCAATGGAGGCAGCAGAACAACAATCTATCAAGCACAGAGAGACCCTTCACCAGCTGGACGCTGAGAGCAGACGCTTTGAGCAGGCCGGTGTTGATAGATAGATGTAGATTAGATTGAATGTTGGATGTTGGACCCTCTAGACATCCGCCCACACAAATCCCCAGGCCGGGGCAGCGAGGTCACGTGGTATTAGTCAGTCTGAATTAGCTGATCATGACGTAAGTAAAGGCGTAGAATGGAATTGGGAAGGAATAGACGGTCACCTGGTCAATTAATCGGCTGCACTTGCTGTATTCTTTTGAATCGGCATCGAGCTGATTAGATAAGACAGGCTTCGGCAACGATTCGGCAATGGGAATGAGATACAGAAACAGGATGAGATAGATATAAAGACGCAATTGAAGAGAAAGAAGAGAAAGAAGAAAAGGAGCAGTTGGAGAGAAAGATTTACATTTTTAAACAGTTAGTTCGTTTAACTACCTAGTTCGGTAATTATATTGCACATTCTACTATATCTGCTTTCAAGGTTTCTCCTACGCTCGGATGTACACAGTTTCCTCTTCTATGCAGACTTCAGGTTTGAATATCAGACCAGCTTCATAAGTATAGAAACTAACTTCTATATATTACTATTACGCAGTCCGACAGAAACAAAAGTTTAAATCACCTTTTGAATTGAGAGTTCCAGCCAGCGCCCTCGACTCTGAAGCGCTACAGCGAATACGGACCCCACTCGGCGGCAGTATTTAGCCCCCAGTACCCAGCCGGCGATAACGCGCGATAGACGGCTCTCCGCACTGAAGCTCCGCACTGAGCTTCCCGCAAACCACTCATATATTTATAAACACAAATATATTATTACTATTACACCGCTCCCTTCCGCAGTTCTTTCATGTAACACCCCAATTGGCCTTTGACAGATTAAATTGCGTAATTCAACTTCTATATATAGTATAAATGGCATCAAACAAGATCGTCGTGGTTGGGTTAGTTGTCCACCCCAAACCTCTTTTAGCAAATCAAAACTATCACTGACTCATACATCTGCTTTTATTTTGTCTCCTATCCAGGGGCGGAGTGACAGGACTAACTACCGCCCTCTTGCTCTCTCGAGATGCGTCTAATCAAGTCACCGTCGCTGCAAAGCATATGCCCGGTGATTATGATATCGAGTACTGCTCGCCATGGGCTGGTGCAAATTACCTACCGTGCGTTATGTTCCTTTGTTTAATTTTGTAAAAATTGTTTTCTAATACCTAAAGCTTTTAAAATAATAGGGTCGGGCAGCCCGGCAGCGCCCATGCGGAATGGGAGAAGAATACATGGCCCGTCTTGGCTGATTTGGCGAAGCATGACCCAAGCGCTGGTATTCATTTTCAACGTAGGTTATTTTATTTCCCCCTTCTTTTATGTATTATTCCTTTTGTAGAGGAATGTTATGTGTTTGGGAATAGGGTCGTATAGGCTATTATTACCTGTTTTGCAGAACTAATTCTTCTTTATTAAAAAACGGTTGATAGGCACGGTGATGAACAGTCGTGACAAAGACGCAGAATCCACCACCGGACAGTGGTTTTCTGAACTGTCAAGAACGGAGCCGTGGTTCAAAGATGTTGTCCCGGATGTATGTAACCTTTTTCTTTCTTCTTGCTTACCTGAATCCAACCCTCGTAAATAAATCCTATCTTTGACAACTAAATGTCGAACTATAGTTCCGCCTCCTCCCCGAGGAAGAACTAGGCCCCGGCATCGACTCCGCCACCTCATTCACCTCCGTCTGCATCAATACGGGCGTCTACCTCCCCTGGCTAGTCTCCCAATGCCTCAACAACGGCGTCGTGTTTAAGCGCGCGGTCTTCAAGCACATCGCCGATGCGGCATCTGTGCATCACTCGGGCAAGAAGGCGGACCTCGTCGTGAATTGCACGGGCCTCTCGTCACGGAAACTGGGTGGGGTTGAGGATCAGAAGTTACTCCCTGCCCGTGGTCAGATTGTCGTTGTCAGGAATGATCCTGGGGTTATGACGTCGATTTCGGGATCGGATGATGCTGATGATGAGGTTTGTTATATAATGATGAGGGCGGCTGGTTAGTGAATTTTTTTATTTTTTTTGTCTTTTCCTTCCGTTGAAAATACTTCCTGGTTGTGTTTGTTTATATATATATATAAAGAAATCTCCCACAAAATCCCCTGCCCCTATATTTCCCTTTTCTCACTCTTCGCAGGCGGCGGCACTATCCTTGGCGGCACCTACCAAAAGAACAACTGGGAATCCCAACCGGACCCATCCATGGCCGTGCGCATCATGAAGCGATGTGTGGATCTCTGCCCGGATCTCGTTGGTAAAGACGCAAATGGCAAGCAGCGCGGTATCGAAGGGCTGGATATCATCCGGCACGGCGTTGGTTTGCGGCCGTTGAGGGAAGGGGGGGTAAGAATGGAGACGGAAACGATTGAGGGTGTTACTGTTGTTCATAACTATGGGCATGGTGGGTTTGGGTATCAGGCTTCATGGGGGTGTTCGGCGGCGGCTGTGGAGATGGTTAGGGAGGCGTTAGGGAAGATGGAGATGGGGGTAGGGAGGGCGAAGTTGTAAGGTTGTTTGTTTTAAGCTAGTTAAGGATGTTTTTGGATGATAGCTTTTTTTTCTTCTTTCTTCTTCTTGGGGGTATGCTATTGATGTGAATGCAATGTCATTTACTGCAATATACTCTTTTTGTATTAGGCGGCCTTCTACCCATTTCTCAGAGCTTCATTGAGGATGAGCAGTTAAGGAATAAAATGTTGCAGAATAATGTAGATTGGTAGTGATAGAGACCTGAAATCCGACGCCTTGGTTCAGATCCCATGAATAATAATATAAATACCCCTGAGGGATTGGTGGGGCAGCGTTTTCCAAGGTTGACGGCATGATGCCAAGAACGGAACTCATAGGTGATTGACACCTCGTTTCTTCAAACCTTGATACACAGAGAAGCCTACAACTATCTCTACCCTCAATTCATACTATTCACACGAGCCAAACCAAGCGCGAAAGATATCGCGGGCGCCTTTCTTCTTCACATTGATGATGAGCTCTAGTGTGATGCTAGTTTTCGGCTCGCGCTCCCCCCCCACAGTTTTCATCTCATCGTGAATCCAACTGGCCAACATCATCTAATATATTCACGAGTACGGAGTAGTCTACAAGCGATGTTACATACCATACTGTCAACATCTCGCTTGACGATCCCATTATTGAAAGACAAATATCATGTGTCAAACGGACTTTTGACAAGTTTCCGCGGCTCATGGTACTGAACACTACTAGGGCCGATTAATGTTAGCATCGGAGCCCACTGAATGATTCCATAACTCCGCAACCGAAACCTTTTCCTGGGACTTGAGCTCGTATGATCGCAAAGAGGTCAAATCCGGGGTGAGGCGCTCGCATCCATGGCAGCAAAACTTTGCAACAAAACAAAACTAGAGCCTGGCATAAAATAAACTTCGTCGTGTCTGTCCACATGCCAGGGGATTGAGATTACCTTGTCTTCCAGGTGGTTAGGACGAAGCCTCTTAATTATTACTGAAAGATGTCCGGTGTTCCTGGTGCCCTTCCAAGATTCTCCCCGCTGGGCGCTGATCATATCCACCCGCTGGCGTTTTTCTTGCTGGCTGTTTATGGGGTGGCCTTTCATCAACTTGGCCCTTGTGACGCTACGTGGGGAACGGTTACAAGCTAAATCTCCCCAGACGGATCCCTATTTTTTATTGCTCGTACGAGATGGCTAGAAACGCTTATAGTTGCCGAGGAGCATCTGTTTCCCCCTTTTCTCCCATACCTACGCAGTACAGCCCTACATCAGGGAAAATGGGGTTAGAACTGAAGTCGGCTTGGAAGGCTTTTATATATATAATGGGGTAGCAACGGCCCCAGAGCAGGAGGTATCGGTGCTAGTAGCCCTTTTGTGTTCGTTTTTAAAGTATTAATTGCAGTGTTCGATCCCCTTTTGAATTGAAAAATGATCCACATTTTCTCCCTCGCCGCGGTACTTGCGTACTACGCCAGCGGCTCGATTGCGGCCTCGACGTGTCAGAAGATTGCCTCGATTTCAAATATTGAGATCAAGAATAAATTGACGATACCGTACGCACAGGATCAAAGGGAATACTGGTATGGTTGACATGAATCTGGTGTTTGAATTCTCACATGTATTGTGCCTTTCGTCTTAACAATCTGCTTATTCACAGGTCGGCGGACTGCGGAAGACTCAAGCCGTCATGTATACTGGTACCTGAATCACCAGAAGAGCTATCGATTATTGTGAGGGCGCTTGGGGAGAATAATGAGACCTTTGCTGTAAAGAGCGGTGGCCACAACCCTAACCGCAACTTCTCGAGCATTGACGGCGGTCCTCTTATCAGCCTGAAGCGCTTCAATGAGATCAACTACGATGAAGCGTCAGGTACAGTAAGAGTTGGTGCTGGTAACCGCTGGACTGATGTTGTCAAGGTGCTTGAACCTAGCGGTGTAACTGCCGTTGGAGGTCGTATTGGGCATGTTGGCGTGGGTGGCTATATTGTCGGAGGTAAGTTTTATATATCTTAGTGCTTTTGAGTACTGAATTTGAAACTGAGGCTATTGTTATTCAGGTGGATTGAGCTATTTGAGCACCCAAGTTGGCTGGACTATGAACACAGTCGTTGAGTTCGGTGTTGTTCTCGCAAGCGGCGAAATTGTCAAGGCCTCAAGTAGTGAGAATGTTGACCTTTTCAACGTCCTCCGTGGCGGTGGGAATGCCTACGGAATCGTCACCACATATACCCTAAAAGCACACAAAATTGGAAAAGTACGTTGAGAGTGCTCTCCCTTTCTTGTTGGTTGATTAACAAATAAAAAAATTCCGTAACTAACAGAAACCCAAAAATAGGTCTGGGGGGGGAACCTGATTATCGGTGCTGATAAGACAAACGAAGTCCTGGCCGCCGTTCGAGATTTCACAGAATACTATCCAGATGACAAGGCTGCCATCATTGCCACCCACAACATCGCCATCGCAGACCTGTTGGATATCTGGCTGATATTCCTGTTTTACGACGGCGAGACTCCCCCTCCCGGAACATTCGACAATTTCACCGACATCGGTCCAACACTCAACACGGCCAAAACCCAAAAGTACTCAGATTTAGTGAGTGCCCAAGACGCACTCGTCATCACCGGCAACATAGTCGACATGGCAGTGGAACACTCCCCGCTCCCCAGCGCCAGCAACCCGGAGGTCATGCAATCCATCAACAACCACTTCACAACTGTCACAAAGGCAAACAAACTCATCCCCGGCCTATTTGGCACATTATCCTTGCAATCAATTCCTAAACGGCTCGCCCGCCACGCCAAGGAGAATGGTGGCGACCTGCTCGATCTCGACGACTCCGTTGACAGGTTGTTGGTAGAGCTAAACTATTCGTACACTTTCCCGTCCTACAGGCCTCGGATCGAAAGCGCGTTGAAGACTGTCACGGATGCTGTGCGCAAGGATACGCTGGATCGGATTAAAGAGGGGATCCTGCCTGATGCGCATCTGCCGCTGTTTATGAATGATGCGAACCATGCGCAGGATTACTTTGGTCGGCTGCGGCCTGAGACGTTGGAGTATGCGAGGAGGATGAGGGATGTGTATGATCCTCAAGGCTTGTTCCGCGATCGGACAGGTGGGTTTAAGATGTGAAGGTTGTAAATGTGAAATGTTTTGAATAGCGTTTTTCCAAGTTTTGGTTATTTTATTGCTACTTTTGGCATATATGCGTTAAGTTAAGAAATACTGGATACCACCACTCTAGACCTTTTATATGGTTTTATAGTTATCTAGCGTTATATACAACCATTTTAATTATACTGTTAAGCATCTTATGCATTCAAAACGAGAATACCTAGATTACCCCTTTTATATAGATCGTCCCCTGGTATCAGCCGTCCTGCGCCAAGCAAACAGCGCGCCAAGACTCATCCTCCTGTTTTGATCCTCAACAACTCCCGGTCTTGGGAACTTTTCCCTTTCTTCCTCAACTCCGGCGCATTGCTAGGTATCATCACATCACCTTTACTGAGTTACTCTACTTAGGAACATTCAAACTCACACTCATCGGCAAGACAGAACAGAACAGAGACCAAATAAACACACAGGGTTGTTTCCCCATTCACTTCCGCCTCCCGCCCCCCCCAGCCACATTACGTACGTTTCATTCGAATGAACGTGACGATTTGGAACGTTACCCTGCATTCGCAACCTACACACCAACAAGCCAGAGCTTGCTACTAGGCTACGACATTTCTTTTAATTTTTTTTTCCTCAAACAAATTTTTTTGCGCCGGAACGCTTCCCACGATACCATCTATACCTTACATACATACGCCTATACGAAAAGGAAAAAGAACCAAAAGAAACAAACAAACATCGCGAAAGACAAGAGAAATAGCTTCGGAGCTCCCCTTATATTATTAGGATTAGGATATCTGATTAATTGATAGCGAAGCAAAGATGGACCTCTCTAATATCTTGTACGTGGCATGGATATTCCCTTTCCGCTCTCAATTGAGCTCCGCGCGATTTTGGGATGCGGTTCTTCTCCTGAACCGCAGTCTCTACGCCGTTATTTTCCCGCCTCACATGGAAGCGATTATCGGGGAATAAACTGGGCACCTAATGGGAAATTGAACAATTTTGCTAACGGCTTCCTTGTGATTTAATTGAATTTTTTACAGTCGCTTGATCAACCTGGGCGTCGGGGCCATTATGGTTCTGGGCGGTGTCAGCCAGTTTTTCTCACCAACCATGTAAGCACGAATTGCTTCCCCTCCCACCTTTCTTCCTTATCTTATGGCCTATTCCGGGCTGGATAGGTTGGAAAAGAATTCCTGTTTCCCAATTGGCATTGGCAATTTTGGCGTGGGGTGGAGGGTGTTGTTTTTGGGGAAAGGGGGTGGCCCACATTGATATATCGAGTGCGAGCTGCGAAGGGATATTGCGAATTGAACCTTGGGGAGGGAATTTTTGGCTAATAGGTGGTTTCTTCTTGTCGAATTTATTCGGTGATATAGAAGCAGCATTGTCGTCGGTGTTTATGTCATCCTGTTCGGTTTGGGTGAGTTCCTCCTCTCAGAGACCTTTTTTTTTAACACTGCGTAATGGATGAAAATTGGGGAAAGCAATCCGCTAACCGTTTGAACCAAAAAAAAAAAACTTATATAGCCGTCGGTGCCCTTGAATTCATCCCTCAACCGCCCTCGTATCTCTCGCGACATGCATCCTTCCTATTCTCCTTCCTAGGACGAGGTATCTGTAAGTTATATACACTGTACCAAAAATGCGCAAATTTTTATGCCACACAAGCATCGCATCGCATCGCATCCGAAAAAGAAAGAAAAAGAAAAAGAAAAAAAGAAACACCATAAGCACCACCACATATTTTCTAACACCCAGGTATTTTTTGCCAGTTTACGTATTCGTCGGCTCCATAATTCTCGAGGGAAGCGTCCTGCGCATCATTGCCGGCACCATCGTTGGCATCATCGGTCTCGGATACGTTGCCTTGGAATTCGTGCCGTCGATAGAACCACCGTCAACCATGCGCGAGGCCGATAGCACTTGGGGATCTGAGCAGGTGTAAAGAAAGACCTCAAACACAAAATATTTTGAATTTCAATATAACAAATGTAGCGTGAGAGGGAGGAAGAAAGGAAAGGAGGGAGGGGGGGGAATTACTGTCGAAACGCTGCTTCGATTAATATATGCGCGCGCGCGCCCGATAGGCCGTTTCATTTTGTGTTCGACGAGTGGATATATACATGCATACTCATGTTTTTGGTGAGGGTGATGGTTAATGTGACAGAGAGGAGGTGCGATGTCCTGATAGGTTTTTTGCTTGCGGGCTGCGTTGCAGCTCCATCCTATCTAATTTCTTTCCAATGAGCGGCCCCATATATTATATATCTAATCGAGTTTGCTGGACCCCCCCCTTTATCTTTTCTTTTTCCAAGTTTAATCTCATTGTTGACTTGACCACTGCAAACATACCCATGTTGACTTTCATGCTACTTCTCTTCTTCTTCTTCTTCTTCTTCTTCTTTCTTATATTATTATATCTCATATCTATACACATGTGTGTTTGGGTGCGATTCATCCCTGGTTTGGAATATCATTTATTTGGGTTTTTCATTTTCGTTTTCAATTTTTTTTCTTTTGCCTGTTTAGTGAAGCTTGCAAGGGGGTCGGTGGGGGAGGTGTTCCCTCTCTTTAAGCTATTGCTTTTATTTCTCTCTCAGATATTCAATGAGTGTTACTGCATGTGTACATCTGCTAGAGAAGTTGTTCTCTCAAACCCAACACAAGCTATCTTTGCTACGTTCTATTCCTCGGGTAACTTAACTAAGTTATAGTTAAAAGCCCATGACAGAAATAATGAAGCCTGATTTCTTTCCCCCCCCCCCTCTTTGTTTTCATCTTGCTTCATCCTGGTTGCCCCTGATTGCGCCAACCTTGGAATACATTGACATGCCGAATGGTCTTCCCATGTACTGTACCTATGAATGTATGTATGGGAATAAACACCGTCATCATCCAGGCAGCGACATTTATTTGCTGACATAATCATTACCATTAGAAACAGCCAATAAGAACGCGTATATTGGTGATTTGTAATTTTTGAAATGGCGCTAGTATTCTAAACAGGCAAGGTGATCTCGAACTTTTATTTACCCCTGGCCCTTATTTTCCGTGGGGGCAGAATCACTTGGGCAAGATTTGAAAATTCCAACATATAATTCTTGGGCAAAACAAGAAGCAAGCTGATGATATATATAATAAATACAAAATATAAAATAGTAACAATTACAGTATATTCTTTCTAGAATAATAGAACTGAGAATGATAGAGTTTAGAAGAGACTATCTTGATACCTAGACTGTATCATGAGAAGTTGCCTTCTAGAGTTTAGCATTCTTATTGAGTTTAGTGCTATATCACCGCTTTCTGAGCTTGCTGCTTGACACTGGATTCTCTCTTCATCATCTCTATTTTCTCTTTCTTTCCTTGCAATTTTCCCCATCCTGTGTGTGTTGCATTTCTTTGGTCTCATTATCAGTGTCATGCAGACCAACCCCTTCCACCTCACTGCGGTCTTTGCGAGTGTTCCTTTTATATATAGACTGCCCACTGTTTCACCCCTCAGCATCTGCCAGCATAGCTGCGCACCACAGACACCAGATATCCCTAGAAGATGATGTACTGTACTTGACTTTTCTCCTCCAGTATGTCGATGACCCAGGGTGAACTGAACCAGGATCAGGCCGACCGGCTATTCATTGTGAACCCTTGCAGAGCGACCAGCCCTACAAGAAAGTCACACTGGTTCGCTCAATGTCGGCCACTGCAATTTGAGGACAGCCACAGTTGGTATGTTATCCGTCCCGTACACTGAACAACTACTGGATGTCTCCAGAGTGAATCGAAGAAAACGGCACTTTTCTATTTTAAACATATTCGATCCGGGAATACTTTCTTTTATTGAAGGCTCAAATATCAATAGGCCATGTAACGCCCTGACATTAACAAGGGACGCTCATATCTATTTTGGCTCGTTCAAAATTTCATCTGAAGCTGTGGAATGACTCGGATCAACAACACTTACCGAATCCATTCATCAGACCCTGTCGCTTTGATCTACTTCGGCCTTCCGATTACTAGGACGTTTCTTCTCTCACCAAATCGTACTCTTGATCCACCCTCCTCACGGTTGCTTGCCCTCCATCGAGCAATTGCTATCATACTGAACCTAAGTGCTGCTGGTGACTATATTGATAAGAGATCATCCCGTCATATGGAAGAAGTGTGAATCAGAAGCGATGGTTCTACGAGTCTAGGCCACATTATTTCCTTGAGATTGGGTGGCGGCTTGATTCATATGCATCCGCGCACTGATTTGACTTTATGAGGCTGAAGTTCTGTTTTTCAGTAGATCTTTATATTTGTTGACTCAGTATCCTGCTGCTGATCAAGAAGAAAACATAGCATGACTGAGAATTCACTCAGACTGAAGGAGTTTGAATCATGTTCACATCAAGGATTGAACATGCTGCAAGATTGAATCACTGAGGAGATTTTTTCCTTCATCTGAACACATCACTCTCACAATCAACTCTCTCATTGTGGTCAGAGACACATAATGATCCGCAGCACAGCAAGGCAGATACTGTTTCTACCATGCTAAGGTATTTGTTTCATTGATATATCATCTTCACAATGGTTATAAGACTGTTCATCGCCAGCATACACCACAGATGAGAAACATCAGAGTTTTCCTGATCAGCTGCAAAAAGAAGAGATGAGAACAACAAGTACCAAGACACAGAATGAGATTGGCAGCACTGATAGAATAGAAGTGCAAAACTCAAATCATAGAATGTAAAATAAATAAAAAACAGCTGGATTATGTATTTAACAGAAAAATTAGCTAGTTCAAGCCTGGAACAATTATTCTCCAGCCGGTTGAAATCCCAGACTCCCTTCCCACCTACCCACCCATGACTGACTGACCAATCAACAATGTCTGGGATAATCAATCAGTCACTACCAGGGCTTCATGTAGGTACGTACCTAACCTAGGCTAGAAGACACATCGCAGGATCCAATGGGAAGAAGGCGAAATATAAGCAGCTTCCAAAGTTTCCCAAAGTATCCAAAGTATGTATCCAAAGGTAAGGTAATCCAAAGTATATATATATATATATTAAATGGAATCTTTTATCATAAAAATCCCCCGGTCACGCGATTTTGACATAGATTAAATATAGATAGATGAATATATAAATATATAAATTAACGAATGAGAAGAAACAAGTCCGTCATATATTATTTGTTGTAGTATTTCTTACTCGGTATTGTAGTTATCATTGATTGATCATTGATTAAGCCAAGCAACTTTTAAACTCCCTCCGTCCCTTATCTCTCCTCTGTATCGTATCATATCTCAGCCGCTGCAAAACGCCTCCAGAAGTTTATCTTTCTTTCTTCTTCATCTTCTTCATCTTTTCATCTTCTTCTTCATCTTCTTCTTCTTCTTCTTCTTCTCTCTCTCGTATTCTCTCTCGATTTTCCTTCTTGTCAAGCAATCTCGCAATATTCCTCCTTGCTAGTTGGGTCATCCTTCTCTCGCCTCTCTTTCTTCTTCTTTCTCGTTGATCTTGCCACCCCCCTTCTTCTAAATATAGGCCTCTACCAAACAGCAGCTATCCGTGAAAATCAGGACGACTAGGAGACAGCTGGCTAGCTACACGGGCTCGTTTATCTCCGGACTCGTTCTTTGTTCTTGCTGTCTTCGCGGTCCTATCCTCGCTGTCAGCTTTCGAATCCAGCCGGGGTCTTCATCTCCTCTCTTGTATTTTATCTAATCTGATCTTTAATCCAGCTTAATCTCGGGCTCGGTCTGGTTGGCTGCCTGGATTTTTCAAGGGCACAACAAGTCCCTGCTGTGCTGTTCAACTCAAAAGAAAAGCTACGGACTATTCTTGGACAACAATTTTGCTGGAAATACGCCTCAAATATTCACACAATATTAGATATCTCGCTGCCCTTGGTCGATATCGATCCCGTATTTATCGCCCACTCGAATCGACTCCCTTGTCGCCTTCCCTCCCTACCTTCAGCACTATACTTCTCAAGAAATACGACTTTGAACCTCAGTTTTCTCCTCGGCACCACTACTTCCTGACTGCGAACAGTTAAAATAAGCAGTGTTCACAGGAATGACGGGGCTGCTGGCCTCTAGGCCGCATACAGAGGATACGAGATCTCCTACGAAGTGTGCAGATATTCTTATGCGACATCCCTCTGCGGAGGATTTGGACGCAGCGCATCAGTTGGTATCTTCCGCACGAGGTGGACGAGATAACACCGTGAATTTTCATTCAGACAGACAAGAAATGGCCGGCAAAGCGTTGGACAATATCCACGAGGATGCGAGGAGGAATATGGATTCGCCATCGAAAACTGGACATGAAGCTCCTGCCGAGCAGCGCCAGGATCAGGCGTCGGTGGAATCTGGTGGTAATCCAATAGATCGCCCGGTGTCGTCGAAGCAATCCCCCAAAGCGCAGAGTAAAGAGCCGGTTTTCACGGGCCATTCATGCAGGTTTGTATCCCCATTTCCCATATATACCCTGTTTGTTTCGTATCGCTAACCCTAACCTCCGTATGATTCGATGTAGCAATTGCGGTACGAAACGAACACCATTATGGCGAAGATCTCCGACTGGTGCCACGATATGTAATGCCTGCGGCTTGTATCTTAAGGCACGGAATGCTGATCGCCCGACACATCGTGCCCGCCCTTTGCCTAGTCCGTATGGCTCTAATTCTGCGCAAAACCCGGACAAGTCGCGGAGTAGCACGTCACCGGCCCCAAACGACGGGGCTGATTCACAGCGAACAGATTCATGGTCCAACTATGCCGTCAAAGAATGTACACCTTCGGGATCATGTCCCGGTGGAGGAAACTGCAATGGCACTGGCGGGGCAGAAGGCTGTGATGGATGTCCTGCTTATAACAATCGTGTCTATAAATCAGCTGCTCGAAATGCTCTGGCGCTGCATACTCCAAGAACTTCGCCGCAAGCGCCAAACCAAGGCGGCCCTGGGAGTACCGATGGTGAGGCTGGCTCGTCGAATCCCGACGGGATGACTCTCCATATAGCTTGCCAGAACTGCCAGACTACAGTAACACCGCTGTGGAGACGTGATGAGAATGGGCATCCTATTTGCAATGCTTGCGGTGAGTGTCTATCTATTTTATTCCCCAAGGGATTGGTTATGAACAAACAATGAGACTAATTGCGTGATATTTAGGACTCTACCATAAACTCCATGGCTCCTATCGACCACCAACGATGAAAAAGTCAATTATCAAGAGAAGGAAACGTGTGGTGCCTGCTATGCGCGAACAATCACCCACTGGTGCCACCCAGTCCTCGAATGGCTCTGCTTCCCCTGAAGCATCTCCCGCTGCCCTTGCGCACAGCTATGATAGCCATCGCCAATACCAAAACATCGAACAGGGCAATGGACATCCTTCACCTCACGCCCGGCCCTTATATCCACATGTATATCACGCCCCGCCGCCAGCTGACTTTACAGGTTACACTTCAAACCCCGTCTCCCTCCCGCATCACCCCCCTCCCCCGCCGCCCCCGCAACAACAAAGACCCTATGACAACAACAACAACAACAACAACAACAACAACAGCAACAACAACAACGAAAACATAAACACCCCTCGCCCATCCATCCCCTTACTCCCCCCCCGCACCAATAACCCAAAGAAACGCACCATCTCCGAATCATCAATGGAAGACTCCCAACAACAACAACAACAACTACAACAACTACAACAACAATCCAACCAACTCCCCACCCACCTCCCCCCAATCAACCCACACGGCGCCTCCTCCGCCGCCGCCAATAACCCAGGCCGTCTCAGCTCCATCTCCTCCCTCCTCAACCACCCAGGCGAAGTTACAACAACAGCAGCAGCCGATCGCGACGATAGCCGCGTGGATCCCGCTCTCTCGTCAGCTGCCGCTTCTCGATCACAACAGCAGCAGCAGCAGCAACAGCAACGACAAGCCTCCGCTGGCCCCTGCTCCCCTTCCCGCTTCAGCCCGTCTTTATCACCGGCGCTGCCGCCTGCGGCTGCGACTGCTGCTGCGCTGGGTGGTGGTGGTAGTAGTAGTGGTGGTGCGATGGATCATGTGGACGCGAGGGCGGAGAGGCGGGCGCAATTGCAGCGTGAGGCGGAGGATATGCGGGAGGCGTTGAGGGCTAAGGAGAGGGAATTAGCGGCGTTGGAATAGATGGTGGGGAGGGCTGGGGGAAGCGTTGCGCTGATTTTTATTTTTATTTTTATTTATTTTTATTTTCTTGTTCTAGTTTGTTCTAGTTTGTTCATATTGTTTCTTCTTTTTCCTGCAGGGGGCTTTTGTGTGTTTGCCTTTTCACCCTCGAGGGTATTACTGCGCAATGGATATGTTATGTGTGGAAGGGACGGGTATTTATTTTATTTTATTTAAACTAACTAACTACAAGCCACTGCCTAGGTGGATGTTGTATGTGGATTATTTAGGGGGGCGGTGGGGGTTGGGTTGGGTTGGGTTGGGAGAGGAGTTTATTATATTGTTTTTCTTCGGTTTTTCTTCTTCTCCCTTTTTTTTTTCTTTCATTTTACTTCTATCACTGTTTTATTTATTTCTTCTGTCTATCTCTCTCTCTTTCTCTCTCTCTCTCTCTCTCTCTCTCTCTCTGGGTTTCTTTTGCTTCTTAACGGCCATCATCCTTTTCATGCTCGAAAGACAAGAAAAGAAGGAAAAATATATTTGAAACAATAAAGAAAAGGCCAAGATGAGAGGTTTTGAGAGTTGTTGCAGTGGAGCCTCTTTTTTTTTTTGAAACAAAGAAAGATTGAAAGATTTATAATAACTTTTAACAAATCAATATGTTGTAATGTAGTTCTGTTTTTATATTTTGGTCCGTTGAAATTCAAATATATATATGTATATAAGGTAATGTACGTGTACCTACTCCGTACCCTTTTTATCTAAACTGGCTTAGGTTGAAATCATTCTTTGAAGACATCTGTCTTTTGAGACTTTTGTATGGCTCGCCGTTCGCCGTTCGCCGAATGTCAAATTTGAAAGTTACGGAGCATGGTGTAGTTCCGCCTTTATCTACAGCATGATATAGATCAATACAGGAAGGACATCAGTGCTTTTAATAAAGAGTAGTGAGAAAAGTGTTTGAGCAAATTTAAATATTGAATTGAAAAACTTGATGATTTTTATACACAATACCAGCCAGTGACAAGTCAAGGCCCTTTTCACTTGAAAGTGATACATACCTAGATAAAAAATGGCTCTGACTATTTCTAGAGACTTTTAACAGACTTGATGAGGATTTTCTTTTTTCATGCCTTTTTCTTGTTGGACAACATCTATTGATTGATGATGATAGAGATCAATCGTCAGAGTTTCAAACCACTGCTATTTATGTATTTCATCTTGACTATCAGATGTTATCTTGTTTTCCTTGCAGACTTTCTTTAGATGCCTCTTTTTTGCATGCTGAACAATATATACCATCGATAGAGAATAAAGGCCGCCTATTTTCTTTCTTTCTTAAGTCCTCAGTCTGAGCGATCTTCTCAAATTGGTCCTCATTTTTCCTAGATAGAAAGGGTTTGCATCTTTGGGATAACAGCTAGTTTTGTATGGTAAATCCCACAGAGCCAAATTCATCCAAGGCCCTAAGGAAGCGGGGGGGGGGGGTCTAGAGAGGTCTATCTATCGCCCTCTGCCCCCTATGCCCCCTATGCCATGCTCTCTACAATCTCTACACTCTCTATGCTTTAATCTCTGCAATGAAGAACAATTCAGCAGTGAAAAAGATAAAGAGATCAAGATTGACAACTGCATTTTTGACTGAGCAAGATTTTACCATACAAAACTAGCTGTATTGAAAATTCTTATTCTTTTTAGAACCGAGGGCCCAATTTGAGAAGATCTGCAGAAACCGAAAATGGGCGGCTATAATCCAAGACTCTAGAATTTAAGCTTATTAAAGTGGGTTCGGGTCGGAGTTGTTAAGTTTGCTCTTGGCGACCCTGATTTAGTGGAGAAGATCTAGTGCTAGCGTCAAATTTTCTGACAAACTCGCGTAACCACACTTCAACCCCTGAATTTCGTTAAAATTCTTGTTTCCAAAATTCATATAAATTGACTTTATGCATGCAATCTTTATATATGCCCGCTTCCGGGCCGGGGGGCGGATGAAGAGAAATATTAGCTTGGTTAACTAAGCGGGTACATGGG
Organism: [Emmonsia] crescens; assembly: GCA_002572855.1. NCBI lineage: Eukaryota > Fungi > Ascomycota > Eurotiomycetes > Onygenales > Ajellomycetaceae > Emergomyces > [Emmonsia] crescens. The sequence continues at coordinate 28,554 of PDND01000211.1, forward strand.
TTGCGTCATCCAATCGCTCATGAATTGGCTAACCGTGAGATCCGAAAAGTACTGTATATATTGGTAATCAACCATCGGATCTGCGAGTGCCATCTCACTGTTTATGTCTGTGATCATGTTACTCGTGAGGTTGTGAATATTTGAGTCGGCGGCCAGGTGCTGTGCATACGGACTCGTGGTAGTTCCATGCTCAAGTAGAGCACTGACTGTGAGAGAGCCACTGCCACCAACGTCATTCAACGGCGCAAAGAACACGTCGCGCGCAAAATGTCCCTCATACCAAGACTGAAGACGCAACGCTCGCTTCTCGAAATGAACAAATGTATGCACATCACCGTCGTCGTCGACGAGTGGCGTTGACAGCGCCCGCGTTCTCTCAACAACCCGTGCCAGAATAGTTGACATGTCTAGCAACCGCCTTTGTGGCACGGTTTCTTGATATAAGGACTCGCCCATCGCTGCGAGAGTTTGTTTGGCTGCGACAATGAGGGCGAAACCGATCTGAATCATTTCGGAGTTATTGAAGGACATTTCGACACCGATGGGGAGGGAGAGGTAGTAGTTGAAAAATGAGGAGGCAGACATGAGGCCTGCACGGAGCAGCTCTAGCCGGAATTTAGAAAATGATGATAGGAATATGCTGGGTTCTGTAGATGAATGCGTTTCCCGAGGGCGTTCAAAGAGGCTTATTTGATAGAGACACAGCTCTACGCTGTGTAATTGCATGAATAGAAGGGCTGCGGAGGTTGTATGTCAGCGCTGGCATTGCGTGGGAGAAATGTTTATTTTATATATTGAGAAACGTACAGTTTTCCTTCAGAGGAAATGGAAGTGTCATGTGGAAATTATCCAACTCGGATTTTATCGTGGTCACGTAGAGCTCAGCTCCCGAGCCCATGCTATTGTGTAACTCAAAATAGTGTTGTGCTGAAAGGCGGTCGATTTTCTCTATGATCAATTGTAGCTGCACGATATATGGTAGATACTTATCAGTACCATACTCCGCCATCTCACAGACAGATTTACAACATTCGTCGATGTACAGTGTATGAAGAAACGTCGACTGTTTCTGGAGCAGTGCTGATATCCTGTTAAACGCAGTGAAACATGGAAGTGAGCTTTCTGGCATTGTAGCTGATTGAAGTAAGGGTTGTTTGTGATTTTCATATGGCAGACTTACGTCGAACTGAGGTAGAAACAACCGACAACAGCTCTCTGCTCATCCGTTTCCCACGATCCCTGTCGCAACAGTGGGTTTCCTCCGTCAAATGTAAGGCCAGACTTCCATGATTGTTTCTGTGGCGGGCAGTCCAGCCGTAACTCGACAAGAATACCAATGGCTACTTGGAGGAACTGCGTATATCGACGTGGCCGAGAATGGTACTGACACCTAGAGCGGACAAAATAATGTCAGAAAAAAAAAACCAAGGGTCAAATGAGCGCGCCGAAACATAAGCCACCACTCACCAAGCCAAGTGGACTAACAACCCCTGAAGTAAATCAAAAGAAACTTCGCCGGCAAGGATCACCCGTGAACTGACTGTTTGAGCAACCATCCTCCCAAGCCTTCTCTGCAGTGGCATCATTTCATACGATGCGGCCGCCATTATAGCCATAAATAAGAAAGGCTTCTCTAGACGGAGTCTCTCCGCAGTCACTTCTGGTGCAACCACCACAAAGGGAAAATGAGGCGTCATGGTGGTTTTAAACTTCTCCAAGAGGGAATTTGCCGTTTGCAGTGAAATTAATCCGGAGTCAACAATATCATTGACGATATCTGGAAATCCATGGGGCGATGATGTATAAAATGGGGCAGGGGATGGCCGCTCATGGCTCGCCGCAGAGAGCCTACCCTTTGCGGACTCTGGCTCTTGAGTAGGCGATATTCCTGATGTCCCAGACTGAGAATTCGGAGACGGGGTGTTGTTGTCTTTGGATAGTAACTCGTTGATCTTGGCCTCTAAAGCTTCGATCCGACTTTTGGAAGTGTATATTAGTATGAAGTAGTAGAAGAACTGCTGCAAGGCCAAAATAAATAAATATCAACGTAGAGACTTGTACACTTACACATCCTTTTTAATGCCATTGAAACGCCGGCGAGCCTTTCGATAAACGCACTCCTTTCCTAGGCGGTGGCACCTGCGTGGGAATTAGTTCTGATGTATCAGGGGCTACTTGTTCGCCATTGACTATTGCTTTGGATGTTTGAGCATGAGGATGGCAAAATTCAATGCACAGCACGCATTTCTTATCTGAAAATCCACGTACCGATCACACGGGGGAGGATTATTCCGGCTGCAGCGGACTTTGGTGTCTGCACAGTTCTGACAGGTTTTTGATAATGGAGCTGGTTCTGACGGGTCCATTAGAGTAGAGTAGTATGAGTTCTTTCTGAATATGTCGTTTTTCGTTTTTCTTCTTGCTTTTTGCTTCCACTTTACGTATAAATTTACGTATATATGTATATGTATATATATATATAGCCAATCTCTATATTGTTGCTCGGTAATCAAGATATGGGATATTCGTCAGCGTTATCAAAGTTGCACCTTGAGAAAATAATGCCGTTAGATATGCATGTCCTCAGTTCGGAGAGTTAACATATGTACTATACAGATTACAGGGAAGACAATATATGATATACATCCCTGTGAAAATATAGCCCCAGGGCTTATAGCGGGAATATCAATGGCCTTGTCTGATAGAAATCCGGGCTAATAGTCAAGGATTAGGCAGGATGTAACATTGTTCTAGAAAAGTTGAGAACACTGACAAAATATATAGCACAACAGCAGTGCCCAGCAAAAGAACACTGGTGTTTGAGGGGGGAATATTGAATGAATCAGAATATTAAAGAATGCATTGATCGGGGCCAAATTAAGCTCAGTCCACTTGCCGTACTAGGCAGTTGGAGGCTCATCTGAATAATGGAGATAAAACCTTGAACCGTTAGCGTTCTGACAACGTGAACCTTGAGAGATCAGTTTCACCTAGCTGAGGCTAGTAGGCTAGTTAAAAGACAGGATAATGGAGGTTAAATGGGGGGTTCACTATATCTTGCTCCACTTCTCAGACTAAACACGCCGTTGAAGTTTGTATTTTCTGTGGGTGGGCCCTATCAGACATTCAGGAGCTACTCCGGACAAATTTAATCCTTAGCAGATGTCAGATCGAACTAAACAGCCTCTTGCGACAGAACTGTTTTTATCCAACTTCCACGAGCCAGCGATATAGAGGTTCAGGGACCTTAAACGTGGCGAGCGTGTCGTCAAGGTACCTTATATTTAGCCTTATTTAACTTACCGTGTCTTGCCCTCTAAACCTCATCTAGTGCCATAGGACGCTAGTGAAACCGTTTTTGCACATAAATATAGACGTGGCCTGTCATCGCTATTATTATCAACCATCCGGAGTACGATTCCCGAGAAATCCCCGTAATGGGTCCCACCCGGCTTTTCTGGCAAGCCTTCTCTCAACCACCGCTTCCCACCGTTGATTTCACTGGTAAAACAGTGATCGTGACAGGTGCAAATGTCGGTCTTGGAAAGGAGGCTGTTAAACATCTTGTCAGCCTAGGTGCTACAGTCATCGGAACCGCACGATCAAGTACCAAGGCAGCAGCTGCTCTTGCGGAGATCAATGCAGAGACTCAAGGTCCCGGGCATGTTATGATCTGGGAACTGGACTATGGCAGCTACGCATCCGTTCAAGGGTTTTGTGAACGAGTATTGTCAGAAGTGGAGCGGCTAGATGTGGTGATGCTGAATGCAGGGGTATCGACACGCATCTATGAGCTACTCGAGGATGAGGAGGCCTCGATCACAATAAATGTCATCAGCACGTTGCTCCTTGCTCTCTCTTTGCTTCCGAAACTCCGGCAGACAGCCGAGGCATACACTGTCACCCCTTGTCTGACTGTGACCAGCTCCAAGATTCATTCTTGGGCGAAATTCCCAGAGCGTGAGGCTTCGGACATATTTGGAGCTCTTAATGATCCCAATACGTCGACCATGCAGGAGCGGTATGTGTGTTTTTATTTCGTTTTTCTTTCCCCCTTTCTGTCCATGGTATAATTCAAGTTGTCTTCCCTTCGATCAACAAAATCTTCGTTATTAATGATGAGTATGTAAATGCACGTATATCACATGTAGCTATCCTACTAGCAAACTCCTCCAACTTCTCGCAATACGGGAGCTTGCGTCGCGGACTTCTTCCAGTTCCCCTTGGGTTTTAATCAACCTTGTTAGCCCAGGGCTCAACAAGACTTCCCTCACCCGCTCAACAACGGGCTTAGAAGCCATAGTACTGAAGGTCATACATTCCATGTTTGCTTGGGAGCCAGAGGTGGGCTCCCGCACATTGGTGCACGCAACGATGGCAGGCAAAGAATCTCACGGAGTGCTACTAGATAAATGTGAGGTTGAAAAGTAAGTTTAGGCGTGATCTTCCTCTCCTTTCACTCTAGCATACCGACATACATCATCTCTGCTACAGAAATTGTTAGCATGGGTTATTCTGGGTGTTGCTAATACTCTTATTTACAGCGACATTTTGGCCCCTTGGATTGAAACCGACGAGGGTCTGAAGGTGCAGAACAAGGTTTGGTCTGAGCTGGAGAAGAAGCTAGAGGCAATTCGGCCCGGTATTCTTTCCCAGATTTGATCGGTTGCCCAGGGAGCTAGTATTATTAAAGACTGGACTGGTCTTATTAGACTACCTAGGTACCCATGGATATTGCCATATGTCAATGTTTCGGTAAGAATAGATGTCTAATTTAGCTTTATGTGCTATTCTCATATTATTCTAGTTCAGAAACTATAAAACCCCATGCGAAAATTTAAGTATTCGTTAAAATAAGATTTTAAGATAGCAGATACTACATAATATCAAATAAGGCAATTATTTAGCATGGATTGGCCCAAGCGGGAGCGCCGTTGTCAAGCCCGTTAAATAATAATCCTTGAAATAAGTGGAAATTTTGGCGGGTGTCGGTCTCACCTCGCTCCTTTGGTCGCCTAAACCCCAGCGACCAGTGGACGAAGCTGGCCGTTACCCAAGTGTCGTAAAAGATGCAGAAGTTGGTATCTACCGAAGTTGCGTCAGCATATGCGGAAAATCTATATATGCAACGATGCTGGGGAAATCCACGCAAGCAAACACCCGAAGCAGCTTCCCCTCCAAAGCTAACCCCCCTACCTCCGCCACCAACCGCCCCCAGGTGATTTAATAGGGCTTGCGCAGACTGTTCACACGTCGTCTATTGTTTCTGATCCGTAGAGAACAGAGAAGTCAATCCGCCCCTCCGCCCCCACCACCAAAAAAGAAAAAGAAAAAGAAACTGCACACATGGACAAAAGATCACCTTTCTGAAGATAGCTCAGGTATAATCGCCAGGGAAGAAGCAGGTTCGTAATAATTTCCCAAGGAGGTATTCGATATATCTTCTGCGACGTGTACAAGGTTCATGATATCATTCCAATCCACCGCCATTTTCGTAGCGCGCTCCCGTTCTACACGGAGTTGCGAAGACGAGAACCTCACCGCTCCTTTGACCCTCTTAGTTCCCGATGGACGTAATGGTCCGATGGTCATCGAAAGACTCTCCATAGCCTTTTCTTCATCCTCCACATCCCGTAACCGCTTTCGAATCTTCTTTGCAACAGCACAGGCCAGCTGCTTTTGCGGTACCGAATAGTGATCTCCCTGGAGCTGTCTATATAGGCTCCTAAGTGCCTTCGTATATGTCCACATTTGATAGTTTTCCGGGTCGATTTTACTGCGGTCGAACCAGAGATCCGTTAGAGACTGTATTACCCGGCTCAGAAGCCTGATCAGTTTCCAATCATCGTCGTGAATGAGGAGTGGGATGATGCAAGAGTCGTGATAGAGGTGTTTTTTAAGGTCGTCGAATTTTCCACTTTTTATCAGGGGGAAGATGCTCATATGCTTTAGGTCGTTTCTTGTCGTATATTCGCATATGGTTTGAATCGTATCAGTGCGACTGATCCCGATCTGGTCACAAGTTTGATAGATGGCTAGGTACGTCGGACGGTACGCCGGACATTCGTTATGAGCCTGTCCGCCACTAAAAACACGTCGGTAGGAGGCGTCGTCTTCTAACTGCAGTTTCCTGCAAATCTCAGTCCAGTATGGCTCTTCCGTTGCCCTGATTCCTGGCTCTGGTTGTATACATAGCTCTGTGAAAAGATCTGCGTATCTAGCATAGAAAGTGATTTTTTGAAGCTTGATTAACCCATCTTGTAGGATTTGGGCATCAGAAGAACAGGCCACTCGCAGGCAAGGAGTATTATGGAGGGATTGATCGTATGTTCGCAATGTTACGCGCCATATATCTTTGGCAGCTTCCAAATTTCCTTCCTCCTGCTCAAGGTCGAGCAATCGTGCACAGGCGTCTTTGTAAATTTGAAGCGCCCGGGTTCCGATAGGGGATGACTTCCATTGCGAGTTTCGCAGGACCCGGTCTGCATATATGAGTCTGTCCTTTAGATCCTCAATCGTGTAATTTTCAACTGGTAGTGGAGGAGAAGGTACGTCTTTCACGGGGGACTGGTAAGCATTTCCAATCAAGGTTACCGTGTCGGAACGCTTTCGAACCCTTGCCTCTTGAGGCGGTTCCGTGAATGTTTGAGAAAGAGACATGTTGTCGCGAAACCGAGATCGAAATTGATTAATGTTAAAGAAGGATATTCTGCTGCGATTCGAAAATGACGATTCATGCGCCTTATCACCATTACCAGCGATTGGGAATCGTAATGACAGCACCCTATTAAATACCCCAGCCATTAGAGGGCCAGATCGCGGTGGTGTGAGTTGTATATGAAGCCCTAAGTAGCTAAACAAACGGAGCATATATCGTTAATGAAACATATGCGGGTTAAATGGCGCAAGCACTCGTTGGAAACCTTCGAGGCGGTGAGTAAATGCTATCATTTCACCGTAACGACATCCAAAGAGATATGCAAAGAAGAAAGCGGCTGAGGAGGACGATGTGCAAACGGATTCACCTCAAGCAAAGGCCGAGGTGAACTCCGGAAACAACTAGCCAGCGGCATTATTGTCATTAATATATTCAGATCACTGCAAACTCAAATGGTTCAAGGCACGGAGTGCTACTGCGGTGCAGCTGGAGTTGTTATTGTCATATCTTGGTTCATGGCACGCATTGAATCCCAACCGCAGTTGAGTATTCATCGCAGGCCGCAGAAAGGCGAGGCGATGTCGATCATGGGAATGATCCATCGACACACACGTCTCTAGCTATGATTAATCGGAAGTATTCCATGGAACGGTAATGGATCCCATCCCGAGCCAAATACTAGCAAGGTGGTCACCCTTTAAGTGGTCGAAGCTCATGCATGGGAATTTACGAACAGAGGATCTGCCGGATCAAGGTCGTGCGTATCAGTATAGACTCATGGGGTCTGGATAATGCGGTCGGTTTTGAAATACGACATTTAATACATTTTTGAAAACGGATGATTGGATGAGTCGCGGGATCTCTGCATACTATTGTAAGGACTCTGTTCGCAGAAGTTTGAGGCGGGCTGAGATAAAGTGCCTCGCAAGAAGTTTGAAACTATCGAGACTTCTAATCAATATACACTAGTCCCAAAGTAGTTTAACTCATAATAGTTGGTAGTAGTTATAGTGTCACATGATATTTAAATGCACCCATTTACTCCTATTTTTCATCTTCTATTATGCTACGCGTAGAATATATCTCTATCTTTTTCCTCATGTGTTTCTGCAAAATAATGAATGTATACAAAATATTGAGTGAAATTCTATCTCTGCAGCATGTGATTAATTAATTAGGGCTAGTTACAGCAATAAACAATGCAAACACTAAACTACTTTGGGACTACCGTCTCAATAGTTGCGAGGCACTGTATCTCGTCGAGCCCTAACGCTAGGCCTAATATGGTCTGGGCCTCCTCGCCTCCTGCGCAGTTTCCACGAGCCAGAATAGGGGCATCATGCCGATGAAGGTCATATTTGCATTTATGCACAAATTATTAAACTGTTTGGAAGAAATAATTAAATAGATTATTGAATTGCTTTAAGAAAAAATTATTACATAGATGTCTAAATTTCGAAACTGAGTTAGCAGCGTATATGCTAGATTCCTCTTTTTATGTTCTAAAGTTAGACAACTGAACACCAATTGCGGAAAGAATGTTCGCAAAAACAATAGACATTCGCCGTATAAACGCCCATCCCCGAGGAGGTTATAAATGAACCCCTGGATATCATGAAACTCTACCATTACCACCCAACGCCTAGCTCACTAAATAATCATAGAATATGCCGCTTGAATAAACAAGGCCTTTTTGAAGATATGAATGTGCAGCCCATATATACAAGGAGGAACAACATGTATGGAAGGTATATATATATGAAACGGGGGGGGGGGGGGGGGGGTAGATGTATGACCTTTTTCCGTCATAGGCGCACATGCTCCGGCTTCAACTTCCTACTTATTTTGAGGGGGGGAGCCAGCCTAGAGGACTCCATTCCTTATGGTTTCGCCGAGAATTCATGATCGAGGCGAAACGCGGTTTGGAAAGAGAGGTCCGAAAATCTAGTCAAACAATCCGTGTTGATGTCCGTTTACAATACACAATAAGCAGCGGCTAGGGCGTTCAGAGATAAGCGGTCACCACACCAGTTCGCCATTGCTTGACACATTTTGACAGCGGCTAGCTACAGCTAGACTATAAAAGAAGTACCCTATATGGGTTTCACAGCGCAGTGGAATGTGTACGTGTTTGACAGCCGGCACACTTCTCCCTAAAGACCGAGTTCACTTTGGGCAGTCTCAAAACGGTCAGTCCGTTTCCTAGTTGACCTCGTTCAGTTCAAAGTTTCGTGTTCGGTGAGGTGGCCTGCACTTTATATCGGATAGGTACGGTTTTGAGGCCACGTGCAGGTTCGTGGGTTGATATGTGCAGCACTCGTCTTCATCGGTAGTCGACTCTCCGTCACTCTCTTTCTCCAATAATAGAATGTCACAGCGAGCCGTTTCTTTGAAATGTACATCGGTATCTGCCCAATGTTGGGCATCTCGTTCAACAACGCTGGACTCCTTTAGCTTATTGTAGGGCGTGTCGCCTACATCATCTGCCGTTATGCATTGCTGGAGGCGCGATCTTCTAGACGGCTGGTGTCTGCGTCTTTTCGTGTCCCTTTCAGAAAGACTATTGGCTTGATCGAGGTATTCCTGACGGGTAAAAGCTCCCCGGACACAAGGAAGGGAAACATTCCGCGTACAACGTGAAGCGAAATGGACGTCAAACCACCCGTTCAGCGGGAGCCATGGCTCACTGGCATATAATAGTGGGCTCGATCGGTCAACGATCGGTTCTCGGATGTCAGTGTCGGGGGTGTCGGGGGTGTCGGGGGTGTCGTGCTGCCATGTGCCCGCTTGGGTGTAGAATTGGAACGCTTGACCGGTGATGGTCTTCAGCAGCTCCTGGCCAGAAAGGGCCAAGTCTTCCAAGCCGCCGTAATAGAGGATAGGGTCCACGAATTTCATTGCTTGCCTAAGAGTTACCGCTTCCCGCATTAACCGCTCCGAGAAGAAGGGCTTAGGTGGAGAGACGATGACGAATAGTGACACTTCCGGAGTTGTGTGGCTGCGTTCCATCACAGCGTCCCCGAGCCAGTTGAAGTGGTGAATGTTGGGATAATTCTTTACCAGGTCAACCTGTTGCGTCACTTCTTTTATCGCTTGGGAATACATCAAGCGTAATTGTTCTCCCGTGAATTGACATTGGACTGCAGTGGCCATCGCGGACACGTCTGGGCCGTGCAGCCCAGAAGAATATTGTGATGCGCAGTCTAAAACTATATCAATATCCTGAAAAACATTGACCTCATTTGGCGGCTCGATATCGAAACGGTCTTTAAACGCGACAGTAGGATCGGAGGGATTTGACGGAACGGGTGAGTCTAGCACAAAGACTATTGATGCACTTTCAAGATCTTCCTTTTCTTGCTCACCAAAGTACTCAACGTCATCTGCCCAGTTAAAAGTTTCCGGTTTGAGAAGACTTAAAATATCGCTCAAAGCCGCCGCTTTGACATGATTAGTTCGCTCTAAAGACTGTACGGTAGAGTCTTCAGCTTCATCCTCATAACAGACAAATTCTTCTTCTCTGGGCAGGGGCTCTATGTCACTTGGCTCGGAAACACTCGAAGAGGATGCTGTTGGCCTATCGGAGACAGACGCTGGTACAACATCCATATGACGGACTGCAAATAGTCCAAGGTCATACTGGCTCTGGTCCTCCCAGTAATTATCAGCTTTCGGTGGAAAATACTCTATGTCAAATAATTCATCAACATTTGTTGGCTGTTTATTGTTGGAGTCGTTTTGGCGGTGTTGGGCTTTTGACCTGGGTCCAAATAACATGACTATGGGGAACTCGTTTTGTAGACGCAGGATAGTATCAATATTAGTAAAGAGAAGAAGGAATGATATAGCTGATGATATGTCCAAGGGAAGCTTTAAGAGCGGAGCTTTAGGTATCAGCTTTCGCCGTAGACTGAGGAACACAAAGAGCGAAAAGAGACTGAGTAGTGAAACTTCAAGCTTGTTCGACCCGGAGAAGGATACAAAATATCTCTGTTTTGGGAGTGCTATTTCCGATCAGCAATGAAGTTAATGCCGAGAATTAAACAAAGGATATAATGGAAAAATGACTTTGTCACAAGTCAATGAAGGTAAAAGAAATAGAGAGAAATACATCCCTAAGAAAAATTGCTTCTGTAGCAGCAAATAAATATTGCTAGCAGAAAAGCTTCACACAAAGTGAGGGGGAATTCTACGAACCGGTGCATTTAAAAAGAGTATTCCGCAAGACGAACATATTAGGAGGAACCTTCTGTTATATAGATTAGTTTCAACAAGGCGGAAACCGAGAAAACTTAATGGATATACTTCAAGCCACCACCATGGGCTGTAATGATAAATAGACGTGCTAGGATTATGACATCCTCCTGCCTAGGTGGTTCTTTTATAAGTATCTCAAAAAAAAAAGTGGCAAATGCCAGACCTGATGAAAAAAAGAGTGAAGTGCTTTTCCAGCGACGCGGGATTCGCCTCTTCTATTCGGTTGATATGAGGGGAAGGACAATAATAGATAGATAAGAACTTACAAAGATTGCGCCAGGCCATTATTTTAACCCTACCATAGCTGCAAATTGAGCAAAAAGGCGAACCGTAGCGAGGAACGCAAACAAAAAATGCAACGGTAGGCTAGTATAACCACCTGAAAATAGCTGATCGGGTACGTATATACCATACCCTACTTGATTGAGCAACAAAGTGGGAAACTTTTTCAGAGAAGTATCTAGGCAGGTGGCCCGCTTTGCCACTATAATGAGAATGAATGTTTCCTTTTTTTCCTTGTCCATACTGTCAAGGTAGAAGCTTTGAAACATTTCAAACTTGCTCAAAGAGGTCCACCTATGATGGGAAAAGGGGTCCTCATAAAGAAAGGAACAGCGCGTATGACATTGGTCAAGCAGACAGCTTTGTTAGTTCAAAATGTCCATACTTTGTTTCAATAAAAAGTTGCTGAAACCCGCGCCATTGTCAGTGAGGTTGGGTTAAAATGTCAAGACCTTGCCCAGGTGAAGTTGAAATGTCCTAATCCGGTCAAATTGTCGCGCGGCTATTTATTGGCCCTTTTTTTAGTTAGCTGTATTTTTCTGTACGCCGAGACCCGGAATTGTATTATTTTGCAGCGGTTGTTGTCATTCTGCGGTATGTATGTACATGTACATTACATACATACGTTCAAGAATAGTTACAAAGGACAAACATTGCCAGCTCTGAAAGCAATAAGAACCCTTCTTTATAATATCAAATCAGTCTAAGAAAATGCTCAAAGAATCTTGAACGTAATAGCAATCCTTACTACTCACTTACTCGTTGGTGATGTAACCTTATCTTGGTGTTCCATATTTTTAAGTACTCTCCGGTTCTGGCCGTGTGGGAAACGTTATCGGATTAAAGCGACCTCCACCAAGATATACGAAGATAATCATGACTCCACCATTTTAACATACACAGTTGTTTAATTTATCATCTCTACATTCCGTTTCTAAGTAATATATTCAACTGCAGTAGATTGATAGATCGCATATGAACTGTTTGCGATCCCACAGCCGTGCAATCGGTAACTTAGTCCAGCTCTACACCCCACGATCCATTAACCCCCGCTCGTTCACGCCGACGTTTCACAGCAACCCCATTGCTCAACTTACGAAACAGTCATATATTAAAAGAACCATGGCCACGGCAATGGGGAAGCGCCTTGAAGGCAAAACTATTGTTGTCACGGGCGCCTCCTCTGGTATTGGGAAAAGCACGGCCAAGGAGTTCGCAAGAACATCCCCGAAGAACCTCAAGTTGATCGTCACCGCGCGACGGATTGACGCATTGAAGCAGCTCGCACAGGAGATCAAGGAGGAAATTGGTGATGGTGTCAAGGTCTTGCCAGTCCAGCTCGATGTTAGCAAGCCCGAGGAAATCAACAAATTCGTCCTCTCCTTGCCAGAGGAATTTCGGGAGATTGATATTTTGGTCAATAATGCGTGAGTCACTCAGGAGTTTGCCTTGGGGAAATTGTTTTGCTTTTTTACTTTTCACTCGGAATTTTTAGATAGCTAACTATATCGATGAAATTTAACAGCGGACTCGTCAAAGGTTTCGCGAAAGCCCCCGAAATCGACCCAAAAGATACGGATATTATGTTCTCCACGAACGTCACCGGCCTCATAAACATGACACAGGCAATCCTGCCGATCTTCAAAAAGAGAGATGAAGGGGGCCGGGGTGATATTATTAACATTGGAAGTATTGCTGGAAGAGAAGCATATCCCGGCGGCAGCATTTACTGCGCAACCAAGGCTGCGGTTCGTAGCTTCACAGATGCCTTGAGAAAGGAGCTGATTGCGACGAGAATTCGGGTTATTGAGATTGACCCAGGCCAGGTGGAGACGGTAAGACCATGCCATCTATAGAAATATATATTTACCTATTTACCTTCCGGTTTTTGTTGATCGAGAATTCGCTAATGGGATTTGCTTGGAACAGGAGTTCTCCGTTGTTCGGTTCTATGGAGACAAGGCCAAAGCCGATGCTGTCTATGCGTAAGTATAGAGCCAAATTCCATCCCCGAATGCGCATTCGAGTGTCTCGATTAACAAAATGTAATTCTTTAGTGGCTGTGAACCCCTCACTGGCGACGACATTGCTGAAGTTGTTGTTTTCGCCGCTGGCCGTAGAGAAAACGTCGTTATTGCAGACACCCTAGTCCTCCCTCAGCATCAGGTATGTACAGCTGATATATAACACTAAGAATGAAAAGAAAACGCCATTTGCATCATGCTGACAATACCCTGCAGGCCTCACCCACAGCTATGTACAAGAAATCATCATAAAAGGGATAAGATAAGAAATGTTCCTCTGTAATATCTAACCGAAAGCTTGCGTAAGGAAGTTATGGTAAGACTATTTACTTGTTGTGATCAATGACTGCAAAGTAATACTGTACATACATATATAGAAAAGAGAGGGATGGATTTATAAATTTAGAAAACAAAATCGAATACCATCTGGTGTACAGTATGGGGGTTTTCACGTCCCCGTTATACTACTCCCATCCCCTATTCAGTCTACATTTCCGTCGAAAACATCGAAATAATTTAGTCTTGTCATCGGGTAGACGTGAACTTGCTAGAACTAAAAGTATATCTAGATATACCTACGAAGTCACCAGGGGCATTGTTTTAATGGAAATTGGAGGAGGCATCCGTGTGTTGGAGAAAAATAGATAATGCCGTTTCTCGTCTAAGTAATGCGTATAGGCCGTAAACATAATTAATACGTAAGACAGGACAGAAGATTAAAAGACACATACAAATAGATATAAACAAAGTAATGGAAACGCCTGTTCTTGTACCGCACAAGACCAATACACCATATAACGTCGATGGTGGGGCGGGGGTATTGTAATATGCCCAAATATATCCCCCAGACTTCCCAAAAAGGCTGCTCTCAAAGACACACGCTTGCATTCCTCAACATGTATCTTCAAGAACGAAACCTGGGAGCATGAGAACCCATTCCAAGGATCAAAACACATTGTCCTTTTTTTTTTGTCTTCATTCCGAACCTTGCAGTTTAGCCTCGATATTAATCACGTCTGATTCACTATCAACTTCGATAACCCTGTTCACCTCTGCGGTGTTTCTCATCAGCTCGACAGCGCCAGCATACATCATGCGCAAGGATGGGTTGCAGTTCTCCGGAAGGTAGTAGAGAAGGACATAAGGAACGGAGAGGCGGCCGGAGGACTAAATATATTTCCCACGAAAAAAAGAGGAGGGAAACATTATTGTTAGCGTTGTTTCTAGGAAGCTTGGGGTGGAGAGAAAGAAATTATCTATCAGCTGTGAGAATGTCGGGATGCTGTCGTCATTTGACATGTCCCATTCCATGTAAGATATTGCGAAAGGTATATATATAAGGAAATAAGGAGAGCATTGCACTTACCAGCGTAAGCGGATAACTGAGCAGGATAAACCGGGGCGATGAATCCGGAAGCTCGTCTGCAACATCTTCCATCTTGCTATATACTTCATCATCGGCGGGGCGGACCTCTTGGTTCTTTGTATCGATCATATCTGCGGCTCACAAAGGCCAATATATGGGATTCGGTTATCCATGATGTTCGTAATGTTGGGTACATGTATATGACCAGACAAAGAGAAATACAAATGAGGGATAAATAGCCCTCGTTTATTTTCTTTGTACATGTTATATATATAAATATATATCTTACTATTCAAGGGCAAATGCGAGCACTGGATAGGGGGAAAGAGGCAGATGTACAGATAATAGCTTGAGGATCCTTCGCTCTAGATGTTCCCAGCCGAAATTTGCGAAGCTTCTCTTTCGTGTCCGGCGAAAACGAATATAATCTGGTATCGGACTGTGGAAAAATCGCCTGCTTGTTAGCTACTATGCTGACTTGACCGTTGATCAGATCGTGAGCTGGAGAATTGGGGTAAGCTGAATACCATCTTGGGCCTGCAGCTAGGTGGTTCTTTTGGAACCGCTGTTTGATAAAAAGAGACGAGGATCTGAGAGAGGAAACAGTATCTTATCGACCAATATTAATAGTGAATAGCAGCAGTATTTCCCTTGGCGACCGATAAGGTACGGACTTTGGGATTGATATGGTGATGATGATGGTGGGGCAGGGGGAGTCGGAGGGGGTGGGGATATTGCCGTAACCTATTTATTTAGCCGCTCGCTTCTGCCCGGGTCTCGGTCAGTCCACGTCGGCTCATTCATTCCTCTACAAATCATCCAGGGACTGATAAAAAACCCCCAATCAGCCAAACCCTACATACCACTCTGCCCAAATCCTTTGCGCGCACATAGATAAATGTTTCCCCGGGTCAACCAGCTAGTCAGACACCTCTCCCGTCCACGACCCAATTACCTGCATATTTCCGCTGCCACAACCGCCCCTTGGCTTCGGCCTGCTTTTCCCATGACATCATCTACCGAGACGGCGCTGGCGAACAGCAAGAAAACGATACACACGGCAGCATGCTTGATAATTGGCGATGAGGTCTTGGGCGGCAAGGTGCGTTAATTTCACTGCCTGTGGTACAGGAAATTCTTTATGTCTCTACTAGGTTCCTTGGTATATTTAATATAACCGCTACTCTGACACCGGCTCTCCCCCTTTTTTTAGACCATCGACACCAATTCCGCCTTTTTCGCAAAGTACTGCTTCTCAATGGGTGTGCTGTTAAAGCGCATAGAAGTTATTGCGGACGACGAGAGCGAAATCATCGAGGCTGTAAGGCGCATGAGTCAAAGATACGACTTTGTTGTGACCAGTGGAGGAATCGGCCCGACGTTCGTATTTCGAGAAACCCCCCTTTTTCTTTTTTTTCTTTCCATTTCCCATCCTCCCTTGAAGCATGTGGGCCATACATACCCATACCCCAACACAAATGCATACGTGGTCCCTGTTCCTCATCACAGTCTAATCACCGCGCTACACATGCATGCTGACTTCTCGGGTGTGCGCGGGCCATGGCGGGCGCTGGTGGGCGGGAGATATCACAACCGAATCACATCTTCCCCCACCTCCCCGCCATTCAATCCCAGCATCACAAAACCCCTCCCAAAAAATAAACAGCCACGATGACATTACCTACCAATCAATAGCACGGGCCTTTGGCCTAAAATTGAAACTGCACGAAGAGGCCCTGGCGCGGATGCGCAGCCTGTCCAAGCCGCAACAGGCACAACGAGACTTCGACTGGGACACCCCTTCACCCGCCCTCACAGCGCGACTACGCATGGTTCAGATACCCGTAGACGAAGCCATCCCGCTGAAAGACCAGGCGCTATTTGTCGCGGACGATCTATGGCTGCCAGTCTCCATCGCGAACGGGAACGTCTATATCCTCCCCGGCGTGCCGACGCTGTTCGAGCGCCTCTGCAATGCGCTCAAGCCGTTGCTGCTGCCCCGTCTAGTTGATCCACAGGGGGAAGGGATTCATCGCTTCTTATTTGCGACGCCATTGTATGAGAGTACGATTGCGCCGTATCTGACGGAACTGGCGGCGAGGGTAGAGCCGCACGGTGTTAAAGTTGGGAGTTATCCGCGGTGGGGCAAGAAGCGGAATACCGTGACACTGGTCGGGAAGGATTTGAAGTATATGGAGAGTCTTGTTGCTGAGGTGGAGAAGAATGTGGAGGGGCGGAGAGTTACGAGGGAGGATGAGGATGATCCGCTTGAAGATGAGGCGGAGAGTCCTAAGTAAGGAGAAGTAGATTTTGGTTAGCTGTGTTCTTCGCCCATTTTTTATTTACTATTTAGGAGCGAAAAAGAATCTCCACCTAGACCGATTTACGTCCATAGTTGATTAGATTGTATGTATATACAAATATTTCCCCCTACTGACTATATTATTCATCCTGAGAGGAACATTTTACTTTCCCCACCCCTTTTCACCCCTCACCCTATAGGCGGATAACCCCGATTATGGTCGAATATTCCCTCCCTCCAACCATCATCAAGATACAATATACCCCCCGCACGCATGGAATGTACTAACGCACCTCTTGCACCTATCTACTCCGATCCACCCTAACTCACAAACACGACCTAACCTACGCTAGCGTTTCTCATTCCTGTTTAATAGGTGCTGCTGCTACTGTTGATTGTCATCGTGCCTGCATATGCAACGCACATCCAGACATGGTCAATTTTTTTAAAAAATCCCCCCCCCCCC